>JAECUM010019778.1:0-33527 GCA_016617855.1 Megalonaias nervosa
AAAAAAAAAAAAAAAAAAAAAAAATAAAAAAAATACATATGTATAATGTCAAGGTAGTAAAACTGCAATCGCACAAACATTTGCAAATACCGTAACCAAAAGTTATCTCCCTTCGCTTGATAGATTGCTGACTCACGTGTAAGGTATGTCCAGTTTGATGTATTTAGTGAATTATTCACGCGTAATCGACACACAGTCACAACTTTTGAAATATTTATCATCAATAAGGTTTTTGAACGTGTATTTTCTATCCCTTTTCACAGGTGAATCCTAACTCTACAATCAACCTATGTGCGCTACTACATGATTGATGTTGCCTAATCAGATAAAATATGTTTTCCAAAAAGGGTAGTGTAGCTTTTTTGTATAGAAGCTAATAGTCCTACACATTCAGAGGAACAAAATGGTGAATTTTAATGTGATACGTTTAGCGTTACAGCCATCATATCATTCAATACAAGGACTTAAAAGCTTTTTCAAGATAGAATCTAATAGATGAATTACAGCCTGAATCATCAATGTAAATTAATCTTCGGACAATGCAAGTGCTCAATTTCAAAATCAGTAACAGTTTTAGTGTTTGAAAATGGGTACAATATCCAGTTACGCTTAAACTGTAGCATTTGCTAATAGTCATAGTTTTCTCCCCTTATTAATATTGTAACAAACCAAGGATGTGCGATGTTTGTATTGACGTCTCCGTTTTTATTTTTGATATGTTTGAGTGATTATATGTTTCAATCATGGGAATTAGTATTGGGAGGATATTTCACACACCGAGTAATTAACAAAATAGGAACAGGCGTCATTCCGACTGGACTGTATTCACAAGACTTCCTTAGGATATCCTCATCATATATATATATATATATATATATATATATATATATATATATATATATATATATATATATATATATATATGTGTGTGTGTGTGTGTGTGTGTGTGTGTTCAGTAAATAGAATAATTCCGTGTATTAGATGTTAGGGGCCTTGAAATTACAGGACTTAGAGGACACAACGACTTCAAGCCAGGCTCATGCATTGTTCAACATTTCTGTTTTTCATTCTCCGCTCAGTCTTCAATAGAACTAATACAAGCTGGCTTGTTACCATGTGATTATTACTGGATTTCCTAAGAACAAGTTTAAGGTTTTTCGCTTGTTTGTAGATATGATGTTTGGTTGAATGTAAGACAAAGATTTTCTCTATGTGCCAGTAGTTTTCACCTTCTACCGCTCATTTCATGTTCCTTTCGTATATGACATTTAATTATTTAAGCTCTTAACTTCAACTGTTAAAGCAAAGTTTTTCAAGTAATTAATTAAAAGTACAACCGAAGATTTAGATTTTACAATGTTGCATGTAGTGGTAAGCAGCATTTAGTCCATGCATGTACACGGCCTGGATAATACGAATTCATCGTCTAATATTGCTGGATGCTGGATTTCCTAAGAACGAGTTTCGGGGCGTTCGCTTATTTGTTACGATTGGAGATATGATGTTTGCTTGAACCAGGGAGCAAGACACAGCAAGATTTTTTTTCTATGTGCCAATAGTTTGTACCTTTTACCGTTCATTTCATGTTCCTTTTATATATGACATCGAGTTGTTTAAGTTATTCACTTCACTGTTACAAAAATGATTTTGAAATAATTAATTATACATACTTTCTAAGATATAGAATGTATGATTTTGTAATGTTGCATGTAGTAGTAAGCAGATTTTAGTCCATATATATTAATGGCTGGGATAATACGAATGCGTTGTTCAATATTGCTGTATGCTAGAGGGGCTGTCTTCATTATAAGCAATAAAGGTTCTTCTAGAAGTATTTTGAGACGTATAACGTAATTTTGAACTGATTTTAATTGCCTGTGTCCGCCCCAATGTTTATATTAGAAATTTAGAGATACATAAAAGGTGATTTTGAAATGTCGGTTTAGAACTCGCTTGGGCTTTACAATCTCCACTGAGAACAGTTTTGAAATATGTTTCCTCTGTACATTCATGCAAACCTTTATTTCTTTATTTCTCGATAGTGATGTTTATGGTGATAATGATGAAAACTCATATTGCTAAACAAAAAATACTATAATCCGTTCCCATTGCTTTCTTATATACTGTTGAAAGTTCTAAACCAATAAAGTAATATTACTAATAGTAGTAGTTGTTGTAGTTCTTGCTTTTTTTGATGTTGTTGCTATTGTTATCAGTGTCGCGGTGACTTTGTTATTTACAAAATAAAGCAATAAAGAAAGTTCAAAGATGCAGGTTATTGCCATCATATTCTTTATACCATCGGTTTGCTTCACACTTAAAGCTTTTGCTAATTGGTCCTTTTTTAATAAAATCTACCCAAATGGCTTTATTACCTGCTGAGATAGTGAAATTGTTAGATGCCGGTAAACTCAGCCTGCAGTTAGCTACACTCAAGATACGTGGAGGTTAGCTACATTAAAGATACGTGGCAGTTGACTACATTCGAGATATTTGGCAGTTGGCTATATTCAAGGTACTTGGCAGTTGGCTACATTCAAGATACGTTAACATAAGTTGATCCATACTTTGATTTAATGATTGATTTATTTTTATTCTTCTCTTTAAATCCATTCCTTATATATCCATTATTATTATCATTATGAATATTATCTCCATTTTCAAATAAAAATATTTTTCTCATCAACTTTTCTGAATCTGTTTTATCTACTAAAATCAGTCGTGACAGACAGCTAAAACGTCTCATCAATGGGTTATATAGTAACAGAATATACATGAATCGACCAACTGCGAAATGATTTGATTATTTTATTGTGAAAATATAATGTTGGATTTATATAAAAACAACCAGGTATCACAGATATTAACAATGCATCTTGAGAGAACGTCAAACATCATAGTTCACTGTAAACACTTCATACAAAACCGCACTGAGATGTTTTGTATTTTGTGACTTAAGAATACTACACAGTGGGAAAGCTGGCTTGAGTGACAATACCACACATGTTGTTATAATTTCTTGCCATCATAATGTATCCCTGCATGCCCCAGCTCGTGCCCCAACTGAAAGATGAAACATTAATTGCATGAAACATTTTTCTAAAACGTACCGGTTGAGTGGGGTTTGGCACTTACTCTGTGAAGGTAGGAGAATTCATCTCTCTCTCTTCCTCTCTCTGACCTTAGCACATATATCTAGTTTAGTGACTTTACTCAAACTTCTCCTTAATGAATATAATTATCTATCTCTATCTATGAGTCTTTCTTTTATACAAAGTGGCGTTTCTATGGAAAGGTCATGTTAACAAGTCTGTGTGTATACGTGGGATTCGGACACGTTTTGTATTTATATCTGGTTCTTTGCGGATAAGGTAAAGTTCCTAACATGGATGCGGCGGCAATATATAGTCTCTATACAAAATGACGACTAACGAAAATCATTTGTGCCTTGGGAAATCGCATTGGCATGTGATTGTTTTTTTTTCCACAGTGTCGTAGAAAGCAATATTTTTTATTCCGAATAGAACTCTCACTTCATCTAAAATATTATGCTTGCTTGTTAAATTCAATTGGCATGGACGTAATCCGAGTAACGCGTACTTCGCAAAGGGGTGGGGAGAAGAGTCTGGAGCTTGGGTTTGGCTTTCTAAAATGTTTGGTTTCAAATTTAGCTTCTCATATTAGAGTCATAAATGAAATATGTTCACTAGCCAAGGAAACAAGCAAGCAAACATAGAAACTAAAGATAAATTTTTCAGACTGACCTGTTTTTAACTAGCCAGTAGTCCTGGCAACTTTCTGTACCGTATCCATCAACTAGAACTCCGTGGTGAAGATTAAATGAGCTGCAGGCACTCTCAGTGTACACACCGGTCTTGTATAGTTGGAAGGTCACGTGACTGGCGTCTATGCCAACCGAGATGGGGCCAGCAGTTGCTACGGCCGTTTGAAGGTCAGTTTCTCTTCGATGTTCGATATCCATACAGCTCACCTCAGTGGCTCCTATATTAGCCTTTTTAAACTTGCATGCTCCATTCTGAATATAAGAACGAAGGAAACAATTATACATTATTTTCAGACCTTCTTTTATTATCATCAATTTCTTTCATATATTCAATAGCACAGACGTTCTCACAACTAATACAGTATACTCTCAAAGACAAACATGGGTACTGGGTGGTAGAAGACACTCAAGTGGCATCATAAACTTATCACCTGTTGATAATGACCAAAGATGAGATCGACTTTGGTACTCATGAGGTGCAGAACGAGTGACTTAACCTCAGTATTGACCTACAGGTTTTAATACACTTTCACGCTTATGTCAGGTGACATATAAACTATTTCAAACTGAGAAAAAAAACCCCACTGTTTATGCATAAAATCTGCTAAAGCTGGGTTTCCTCGAAAATACGAAGATTTGGCCTGTCCTTGGTAGAATGGTAATGGCGAAGTCATATACTATCCAACGAGATGCATAACTGTTTTGCGTGCATATGTTTGTAAGCTGCATTCCTCTATGTGTGTGTGTGTGTGTGTGTGTGTGTGGGAGAGAGAGAGAGAGAGAGAGAGAGAGAGAGAGAGAGAGAGAATACCTTTGTTCTGTACGGATAAAATTATTCAGTGTCAATACCCTTATTGTGAATGATGTAGTCAAAAGCCTGATCCATAAGGCCTCCCTGGCAGCCATCATTACCTAGCGATAAAAGGGTATTCAGAGCAATGTACAAAAGTGATAAATCCAGTCAGGAAGTTGTTGTTGTTGTTGTTGTTGTTGTGGGGCTTAACGCCATTTTTCAGCACACGATAGGCTATACATGGCGGCCAGTATTAATGGTGGAGGAAGAAACCGGGAAATCCGCGGAAAGAACCACCGACCCACGAGAAGCTACTGGCAAGCTTTCTCACATATCCACATTCGCCGAATCTTAGACTCGAACCAACGCAGACAGAGGTGAGATGGCAGTGATCCGTAACGGACAGCGCTTTAGACCACTCGGCCACTCGGGGCCCCCAGTCAGGAAGTAACAATAAGACTGTCCATATTTCCTCGTCAATGTCTTGGATAAGTAAGTGTACATTTTGAGAAGGGGAGATACGAAGCAAATTCACATAGGCAACATTACAAAAATAACAAGTAATAAAAGAAAAAACGTCCAATATATTGGGAGATGAATATTTTCCTGAAAAAAAAACCATAGCAAATAATATAAATGATCTGACAATATACCGTCTTTCGGGTCATCTTGTGCGATTGTTACGTTGTCATTTCCACATATGTTTTACGGAGTGTTGATACGTAGTTCCACGGATAATTCTTTGCTGTTTCTTAAAGACAAAAATCTGTATTCCTTTTGCAAATCTTTCACCGATTGTTAACTACGCTACTCTACATCTCTGTTAACGTCTCAAGCCATGTAAAACGAGAACATGAACGGTTACATTTGGAGTTAATATTTTGTTGATTTTTCAGTCGTTCCAATTACTGCATGCACTGTTAGTAAACTTCCAACCAATTTAAATAATACCCTGATTAAAATAGCCAGTGGAATGTTTCGTACTTATACATATTGTGAAAAGAACCATTGTATCCTCTGTGCAAGGATTAGAAATAACTGTATTTGTCTAAATAGTGACTTCCTTACTAACCATGTATCAGTCATGATGATGGGATTTCGGAGTCACCTAAAACTGCATGTCATTACTTTTACAGAGGGTAACCGTTATGTAGATGAACGCATGATTATATTTCTAACTTTTATTCACCACGTTTGCCTGCATATACTTAAGATACATATGCGAATATTATTCTATAAATCATGCATATTAGAGTTCCTTTTAATCTCTCCCTCACACACACACACACACACACACACACACACACGCACGCACGCACGCACGCACGCACGCTCGCTCGCACGCACGCACGCACGCACGCACGCACGCACACACACACACACACACAGAGCAGTGAGCTCTTTGTCCGTTATAGAGTCTATGTGGTGTCCAACGTCATCGGTTGTATGCGACACGTTCCATGAGACGGTAACAGCAGGAATTTGGGTTAGCGCAAATGAACAATGCGAGATATTCACATCCGATTATAAAGAATTACAAACAGATGCCAATGCAAATTTTACGCCTGATTCTACAGCATTTACTATTTGCTGCGAAATTAATTTTGGAAAGCTTACACTTTGGAAATATTTTCAAATGTTCAGCCTATTGCAATAACTTGGAGTATTTACTATCCTTACCTTCCTTTCGGGAAGTCCGCGAGGTTTTGTTCAGAAAGAGATACAAGTTTTCCGGTTTTCTTGAAGTGCTGTCCTTCCAAAGATCCGGTGGTTGAGAAAGCCCAGCATGACCCACATTGGTCCTACATGGGACAAAAATTACCTTTACAAACAACCGTTCAAGATAGGTTCACTGCTAACACTAAATCAGAGTATCATAAAGATCTGTATAAACTACAGTTTGAGGTGAAGTGATGTTTACATGTGATTTGCACCAATGACCAATGCTGCATGACAGCATATATAATGGCCGAAACGTTTCAATAAAAACTAAGATTTCATGTTTAAAATATTGGTCGTGTTTGCATGTTTCTTGACAACCAGTTCTTTGCACTTTGCTCTGTTTCCTTGAAAATCATCGTCTACTTTAAAAATTCAATATCGTCATTACCACCATACTTTTCTCCATCAGGTAACTCCGGATCAGGTAACTTCTGAAATACTGCAAATACGCCATAGCTATTGATACACCACTGTAATAAAGAAAACTGTGCTTTCGTTCGAACTAGGACAATTCTTCTTACTTTTTGCAGCAGTGGAAGTTTCATGCTATTGATTCTCAAAAAGCCATTAGACCATGTATCAAACATCACTATAAATATTTTGGACAAATATTTTATTCTTTGGTGAATAACTAGGCCTTACCCGCTATGCTCATGTAAATTAAAACATACACGATCTTTGGTATAAGGTCACAATGTTCTATATCTACATGAATATTACTGAATACGAATTCTTTAGAAATCAAATTTGTCAGGCTAATTTGTGATACAAATCAATAATTGGTCGGATTGATGAACCTAAAACTGTGTTAATTTTAAACCCACGATGACAACATTTGACAGAAAGGCGAATTGTTTTACTATAAAGACCTGTGGATGTTGCAATTGTTGGCATTTACCTGGTTTTTAACCCCAGTGACGTAGCCCTCGTTCCTCTAATCAACTGGTGGGAAGGTCAGATAACTTAACGTGACTTGGGGTCATGAACTTTCCGCACTGAAACGTCTTGATTTCATTCACTCTGTATCCATTCATTGCGCTAACAAACTCTTCGGGTGTCTTAATAATAATAATAATAATAATAATAATAATAATAATAATATTATTATTATTATTATTATTATTATTATTATTATTATTATTATTATTATTATTATTATTATTAATATTAGATGAAGAAGCGGGAGGAGGAAGAAGAAGAATTGGTATCAAAAGAAACAATGAAGTATACGTGAACGTCAAGTCTCAGAATATACGTAACAACTCCAGCAAAATTGTCTATAATATGTGATTTCTAAAATAACATACAGAGCAAGAATATGAGGATGAAGAGTGAAAGAACGTGGCAAGATTGCTGGTGATGTATGTAAAATGTAGAGTAGGAAAAGCGAAGATAAAGGAACTGAATGCACTGACTGATAAAATATGTTTTCCAGTACCCTACATCATAACGGAACGTTAAGACTGATACGTTTACACAAATTCATAGATAAGTCTATCAAACATTTGAAACTGATTGTATAAAATCAAGGCTTTTATTGTTACAGATTCTGTTTTTTGACGAACAAACTGAAAATACCTTATCAGCGTATTCGTTCATTCCGAGCCAGAAACTGCACGCCACGATCCGCTTCTATGTTGTGCTGCTGCACGTGCTTCAGGCTTCTCCCCCAGATATTGCGTCTGAAGCAGAAGGCAGTTTGTAATAATCTAAAATATACTGAAACATTATGAATTCCTAATCAGTTTAATCAAATACCGAATGGACGTGATCACAGGACTAATACGATTTGGCTTAAAAGTTGTATGTATCTTTCCTGGTCATGTGTTTACGTTACAGGTATTCGGCAGCCGTGGTGGCTGAGTGAATAAGGTAATGGCTTCCTGACCAGAAGGGTGCGGATTCGATTCCAATCATTGGATCCTTCCAGACAGGTAACCGTGATGTGCCCTTGGGCAAGGGATGTTACTTAACTTACCTTGGCACGATATAATCTTTGAGAGTTGATGTGCCGTAAAACACCAAAACAATCCCAAAATCAAACTGTTTAACCCTTAGTGATATTCAGTGCAAATTATATTTAATACACGTTGAGAAAATGTAGAAAATCATGACGTAATATTCGTATATCTACAGAACTAGGTCGCAAATTGGCATTCACAAATACATACAGTGCTTGTGGGCACATATATAACTTTGAGACCGAGCTTGTGTTGCCTTTTCATTTGACTCGCTGCTACTCCGATGCTGACCTAAGTAATGTTTTAATGTTTGAGCACACGTATTATACTTTAAAATTAGTTTGAAAGCAATTATGAGACAAAATTGTGTATCTGGTTGGATGGCTTCAAATGAAAGCTTTGAATAAATCAGAATCTTTGCTTGTATAATTATTCCCTTCAGCTTTCTACTGGCAATAAGAATAAAATTAGTGCTTTTAACTAAAATCCTGGTCTAATTTTCTACATAAACACGGTTGATCTTTGTTACATTTCCTGAAAATAACAAAGGAAGCAAGAAATAGAAATCCAAATTCACCCTTTTCTTACCTTAGAAGCTCTTCATCTTGGGCATAGTTCTTGTTGTACGTGGTCTTGAAGAGCTCCCATTCCCTGCTAAGCTCAAGGTTGATTGGTCCAGCAACACTCAAAGCAATGAGACCCACCAATACAAACACACGAAACATCTGTGGAAATTTCATAAAGTTTATTAAACGCCGCATACTATCTCGCTAATATTGCGCTGATGGGTTATATTGATAGTCAAACCTAAAAATGCCAATCATAGTTCCAGTAGACGCTCTCATGAAGAAGACCAAATGCTTCAGAAACCTTGAGATTTATCTGTAATACTTGTCTTAGTGATAATTTAGTTATTGTTTTCGCTGCAAAGTACATAAAACTTCACCAAACATATTGATGAATTAGTTCTTTACAAACTCTGCCATTAAAAACTGTATCTTTCTAAACAATTTCACGGGTTACTCTAATTATTATAATCTCTTTTCTATGGTTTGCAAATTTAATAAAATGTAAATACTTGCAGATGTAATTTCGATAAACTCCCTTCATTTCGATCAAGTGAAGATCCGATTTAGAGTTTGATTGTACGATTCAGTTACTATAATTACATGTGGAATAAGAAGATTACAAAAGTACCTCTTTAAACTGGAATACTTGATTATTTTTACTTACATATGAAGTAGAAAAACTATAAATCAACAGATTGCATTATTGAAACACAAAGTTACATTGAGCGTGTGACAATTCAGCACACAAGGAAGATCAAGTATATGTTAATTTGTAAAAAATAGCAATATAGCTAAGTATTTACACTAACGTGTTTCTCCTCTATGTTTTGATTGGAAATTATTATACTTTGCATAACGAATAAAGTATTTTAATGCCCTCAATAAAGAAAATTCTCTCAGATACGAATAAGCTGAACCCAGTCAATCATACATTGACCATGTAACCAACGAAGAAGTCCACAACAGGATCCAATGAGCCATCGGATCCTATGAAGACCTCTTGACCACTGTAAAAAAGTGCAAACTGAAGTGGTACGGTCATGTCTCAAGATTATCTGGACTGGCAAAAACAATCTTGCAAGGCACAGTGCGAGGGTGCAAAAGAAGAGGCAGACAGAAAAAGAGGTGGGAAGACAACATTAAGGAGTGGACATGCATGGGATTTGGAGATTCCCAAAGGGCAGTAGAGGACAGGGAAAGATGGAGAGAATTGGTTGTAAAATCAACTGTGGTGCCCCAACGACCTTTTGGGTTACAGGATTGATGATGATGATGAATCAATCTAACAAAAGTGATGCACAATTAACCTAACTAACATGGTTGTGCTTTAATCGCAGTGGGTACTCAAGAAAGTCTTCAAACATATTATTATATGTGTGAGAACATCAGTGCTGTAAAATGCTGTTTATTGGAATACATATCTTATCAGAAATATAACAGTATGCTTTGTCAATTAGACTGAAAAGAATCTATCCAAACTGGTTATAGGAAACAAGCACATACACTTACTGAAAATAAATTGATTATATTACATCTCGGTCATAGAATGTTCATGTGCTTACCTTGTGGGGTAGATAATTCGAGCTCGAGGATAAGAAATATGAGTTAGTACACCTCTCAGCTACGCTTAAATACAGCTGTGCACATAACTGTCGTGTTACCCATGATAGATGTGAGATCTAATTGGAATACGCTCGGTCTTTTCTGTCATTAACAGGGAAATACCTCGTGATTTTCGGAAGAAAAACCTAAGTGCTGCTAATCACATGTTTTTCTCTGCTCATGTGAAAAGTCCCGTGTCATATTACGTTATGTTTTTTTACATAAAAAATTATTTAACTACAAGTCGCAAGTTTATGGAACACGCGCACTTATAAATTGCAACGAGGAGAGATAACGTCTGACCTCACCTGGCAGATTTTTGATATCGTGGAAACAACATGAGTTAATTAATATTATATCTCTGTATCATATTAGGTAGATGCATAAGTATGGTTAGGGGTGAGGGGGATGGGTTTTTTTTTATACCAGCGTCAGGTAATGGGTTTATTTGGTCATTCAAGTTCATAAATAAATCCAATTGCTCTGTCCACGAAGATAATTAACGTAAGCAATGTGTAATGGGTTTTACATAAGAACTGTGACAAGGAAAAGTATACGGAAAAATAGTTAGCTTAAAATATCTGCAGCCTTAATATTTACAGGCTTAATACAGTGTACGTATACAATAAATGTATTTGCAAATACTGATATGTCTAAAAGAACAATTATAAAGAAGGAAATAATGACCGAAGTGTTCACGATAGAATGTTATATCTAAATTTCATTTATAAGCAAACTAATTATGTATCATTAAGTCTACCAAATGCTAGTTTTTGATTGAGAAGAAACGATATATTCATATTTTGCTTGGTACAGAGCAAAAGCAAAAAGTAAATAGGTAAGAAAGGTAAATAGGTAAAAAAAAGGTCAATATATGTTTAGAGGGTCACGATGCAATGGACATGCAACGAGGAAGACTATGTTTCAATTACACTTTATTATCAATAATATACAAAAGCTCTCATCTCTGGATCGGCTTCCAGAATGATCTAATTAAACATGAAGATTCTTTGAAATTGTTCTAATGTTCTAAATTAATTTGTTGCATTAGGCATGTAATTTGTTTGCTAAAATTTTTCTCCGCTAATGCTTACTGGGTGAATAAAAAAAGGCTATTCGAAAACATTTCCACAATTTCCAGACAAAATGTAAACAGTTAGACTTTTTGTATTATCTTTAGGAAATAGCTATGCCGTATGGAATGGCTTTTTTTCGTAACTGCTGACACTTGTTTCCTCCTGTTTAATTTCATGCAAAAGACTATACCAGCTTTCAGGCACTAGACAGAAACCGTTGAACTACTGGATACCATGACTAAGTAACATGGTACATAATGAATAGTAATCGTCAAGGTTATAATCCCAATCCCTGATAGTTAGCACACGTTCGGAATCATTTGCAGGATCGATTGTTACTAGGTTATCTTAGAATAGAAAGAAATATTTTTAAAAGCATTTTTATAGATTAAGAGGCGTCTTTAACACTGTTCTCTTCCTTTTTCCTTTATCTGTGTACCAAGAGATAGAACATAAGTTGATGTTGTGTGGCTCATTGGCTAGGGCGCTATTATCCTACGTAAGATTACTGCTTTGGTCTTCCATGACAGGCCTAGCCGGGTCGGCGGCCATGTATGCGTACTTCTGCACTGAACTTAGTATTAGTCTTATTATTGTCTCTTACCGAAAATATAGAATGTAAAAAGTCAAGTTATAATAATAGAACTGTCAGGATTTTCTTGACTTTCGTTCCTCTGTTACTATCCTATTAGTCAATGATGGTTATGCACGCCAAGTATTCATCTGATACTTGTGTTTAGGCATCAGCTTCTAGCTCTTACATTTCAGGGTGCCCGCACTAGACTGATTTAGACCTGCAAAAGTCGAGTAAGTTTGTTACCAAGTAAAATTGTGCGTATTACGGTACCCAAATAACGTGAGTGTACGCACATATATTTATATGTTCATACGTTGCATTTCAAATTCCGTCGATTGATTCCTATGAGCTAGATAGGACATGTGTTCTTATTCAACAGCTGAGATTTTAAAACAGGTGAACATGAAGGGTTCTAATTCAATTATTCTAGTATCCTACTTTATTTGCAGATATGACACTATGGTCCCAATAATTCTAACGGATTGGCGGCGTCAATATTCCGGTGATGACGGAGGCAACTCTTGGTTGAATTTGTGAATAAAGGGTTGAGATTTACTACAATAAGTCAACAAAATTTTGGTGGGTCACCTCACTATTTGGATTTCAGCATTAGAAAGCATCTCCGTTTTAAACGGACACTCCCCTTTTCTGCCATCGCTACTGCGTCATCGTCATATTCATCTGAAAATTTACCAAAGGTTTTCGTCAAAGATTTTTTGTATCAAATCCCTTCAATTATTTTGTTTCATATTATACTTTTGCCTCTGATGTCGTTTGATTCTGTGTAATTATTGCTAGCACATAGGTATTCTAAATGTATTGACTTTATTTCCTCAATATAAACAGACTTTGGAGCTTTTTGCAGACAGAAAGCTTCAGAAATAGGTGCATAAACAGATAGACTGATAATACAAAGTTACATTTTTTTATTTTTACATAATTAGTCAATGCAAACATATCGCATGAATTTAAACGTTTTTCTGCACATTAATTCTGACATTTTTTAATTTACATTTAACCATAAACATTTATAACATGGTCGAGGGTGTGTTTTTCTATACCTTTCATCGTCGATGTAATTTTGATTATCTTCGGTCAAGAGCGGCAAGTATATAAGGTCCGGGGTTAAAGTTTATTGTCTTCAGAAAATACAATCATCATGTTTATGGCCAGTACATCAATTCATTTCCTTATACGTTTCTCTTTCAATTTAATTTTTGTTTTTCACGCAAATTGCGTGTATGTCGTGTACCTATAAACAATATAAGTACATAATCATTTTGTTATGCCGTATATAAACCGATCTGTTTAAAGTGACATTGGAAGGGTTGTGTTGGCGTTAAGTTTGACATTTAGATTATCTCATCTTTTATTTTAACACATATGTAAAGAATTAATGACTCGTCGTCAGAGACTATTCATTAAATCTGTGTCCAGTACGTGCACTTTATGTAATGGAAAAAAACAGACGTGTATAATATTCCCAAATAAGTCTGCAAGATCCTATACCGCAATCGCGCCACCATCTGGTCCCTTTGCTTGATACCTTGGAAATACCGTAACCAAACGTTATCTCTCTTTACTTGAAAGTTTGTTGTATGGTCGGTCCAAGTTGATGTATAACTAACGTTGCTGTCGATTTCGATTATTTTCCTGAAATTCTTGTTATCTATTGATCCTCGTGAGAATACGTTGCAACAGTCACCTTTTTCGTATATATTTAGGGAATTATTCTTCCGTAATCGACGCACTGAGGGTCGAAACCATTACATATTTATTGTCAGCCAGGTTTGGAACGTTTATTTTCTGTTCGTTATAACAGGTAAATCCTAACGCTACAATCACTTTATGTGCGCTACCATAGGACTGTTTAGGCCTAATCAGACTAAATATGTTTTCAAAAATGGAGAGTAGCTCTCTTTAAATAAGCTTCTTGGCCAGCGCGTCAAAAGAATAAAAAAAGAATACTGAGAACGAACTTTTTACAAATATATGCAATGATGTTTTCAAACACATGGAGGTGTAATGCCAGTATTGTAGTAATTTGATATCATTGTCGTATACAATTCGTTTAGCGTTACTATCACCCTATCATCCAATACAATGGCTTTGAAACTTTTTCTTAAGGATTCAATGAAATAGGTGAATTACAGCCTGAATCATCAGTAGAAATGAATCTTCAGGCAATGGTTGTGCTTGATTTCAGAATCAGTACAAAGTTTTGTATTGAAAATTGAGCAATGACCAGTTACGACCATTATCAATGCTGTAAGAAACATAGGATATGTGATATTTGCATTAACATCTCCGTTTATATTTTTGATAAGTTTTGATGATTATTTGTTTCTTTATGGGAAATCAGTCTCTCGAGGATATTTCTTAAACCGAATAGCTAGTTCAAATCGGTACAGGCATCATTCAGACTGGACTGTATTCACAGGACTTTCTCAGGATATTCTCTTGTATGTGTGTTCAGTAAATAGAGGAATAATTCCGTGTGTTAGACTTTAATGTCCTTGGAAATAAAAGAAACAACGACCTCATCCTAACCACACGCAGTGCTCAAAATTGTTTTTCTTTTTCAGCTCGGTTATCAGTAGACCTATTACAAACTGGTTTTAGATCCCTGACTTGTTACCATATGATTATTACTTGATCTCGTACGAGCGAGGTTCAGGGGTTTCACATATTTATCACGATATGATGTTTAGTTGATTTAGGGAGTGAGTAAAGCGTTCAAAGACTTTCTCTATGTGCCAGTAGTTTGTACCTTCTACCGATCATTTCATGTTCCTTTCGTATATGACATTGAAGTTACTAATTTCAACTGTTACAACTATGTTTTTGAAATAATTAATTATACATACTTTCTAAGATTTAGAACGTATGATTTTGCAATGTTGCATGTAGTGGTAAGCAGCTTTTAGTTCATATATGTAAATGACCGGAATGATACGAATGCGTTGTTCAATATTGCTATATGCTGAGGGCCGTCTTAATTATAAGTAGTAAAGGTTCTTCTAGAAGTATTTTGAGAGTTAACGTAATTCTGAGCTGCTTTTAATTGCCTGTGTCCGCCCCGATGTTTATATTAGAAATATAGCGATACGTAAAAGGTGATTTTGAAGTGTCGGTAATGAACTTGAGCGTTGGAATCTCCACTGAGAACAGTTTAAAAACATTTACTTCTGTACATTCATGAACACGTTTATTTCTCGACGAACGTCTCCAACAAGACTATTTATATTGAAATGTTTATGCACGCCTAATTATACATTACCTAACAACTGGTTATACATAGCTTAAAAAGTAATGATGCAAAGCTTAATTTTTCATTTACCGGTATTTTCAGAGTTCGAAGCCATCACAGCTCAGTGCTTTAAGGTACTGTATATTACTTGCTTTGGCACGATAAAAGCTTCAATGTGTTGCTGTGCCGTAAAACCAAGGGAACAAAATTTTCATAGATACAGATTCAATGCTTCTTATCACTGTCTTTTTATATATCCTGATACATGCTGTCTATGCTATTTGAGAATTGAGCCAGGTCTGCTTTGTTAACGGTGCTTAAATATCAGATGCTGATAAAGTGGTTGAAGATAGTGTTGGTTACAATGATAATGATGAAAACTTCTATTATTAAAGGAAAACTATAGTCCGTTCCCGTTGCTTTCTTTTATACTGATGAAAGTGTCTCAACCAATAAAGTAGTAGTAGTAGTTGCTCTTTTTCTGATGTTGTTGTTATTGTGATCGGTGTCGCAGGGACTGTGTAATTTAGAAAATTAATAAATAACGAGTAAATTTTGAGGATATTTCAATCATAATCTTTTTATCATCGTTTTGCTTCCAAATTGAAACGCGGCTGATGATTATCCCATTTGTATAAAATCTGACCGATTGGACCTCATTTCCAACAGAGATTGTGAAATTGTTAGATAACTGGTAGAACCCACCTGGCAGTTAGCTACATTCAAGATACGTGACAGTTAGCTACATTCAAGATTCGTGACAGTTAGCTACATTCAAGATACGTGACAGCTACATTCAATATACGTGACAGTTAGCTACATTCAAGATTCGTGACAGTTAGCTACATTCAAGATTCGTGACAGTTAGCTACATTCAAGATTCGTGACAGTTAGCTACATTCAATATACGTGACAGTTAACTACATTCAAGATTCGTGACAGTTAGCTACATTCAAGATACGTGACAGTTAGCTACATTCAAGATTCGTGACAGTTAGCTACATTCAAGATACATGACAGTTAGCTACATTCAAGATACGTGACAGTTAGCTACATTCAAGATTCGTCACCATAAATTTATACATAATATGATTTGTTGATTTATTATTTATATTCTTTTTATAAATCCATGTATTTTATCACCATCATTACTTTTACTATTATGAAAATTATCTCCATTTTCAACTAACAATAGTTTTCTCATCAACTTTTATGAATATGTGTTATCAACTAAAATTTGTCTGAACAAGCAGCTAAACTGTCTCATCAATCGATTATTTAGTAATGGAATATAGATGAGTCGACCAACTGCAAAATGATTTGATGTTTTATTTTAAAAACATATCATCAGATAATGTTGGATTTATAAATAAACGATCAGGTATCACAGATATTAACAATGCATCATGAGAGATAGTCAAGCATCACAGTTCAGTCTAAAAATCTTCACACATCATTCAGATGTTTTGTATTTTGAAACAAAAGAATCCTACACGGTCGGGAAGCTGGCTTGAGTGGCAATACCACACATGTTGTTATAATCTTTAGCCATCATAATATATCCCTGCATACCCCAGCTCGTGCCCCAACTGAAAGATAAAAATGTTTATGATATGAAATAGTTTTATGATACGTACCGGGTGCTTTTCTAGATAAAATGGTGAGCCCGAAATGTTGCATTCATTTTGTATAATGAATTTCTAAGTGCTGTGGGTTTAGACGTTTACTGCGTAGAAGTACGAGTTAAACCCCCCCCCCCTTTTGACCTTAGTTGTTATATCTGGCTGAAGTAAATTTAAAGTAACTTCTCCATCATAAATACAACTGTCTATCTCGACCTCTGATCCTTTCATTTAATGTAAGTGGTGGTTTCTAATGGCAATTACAAGTAAACAAGTTTGCATGTATAAGTGCTATTGGGAGAGATTTTCTGCTTATGTCTGATTCTTTGCAGATCATGTAAATTTGCTAACACGAATGCGGCGGTAACATATAGTCATTAAAACAGAAACATTGGTGGCAGTTCTATCATCGTCAAGGTCCTTCTGGTTCCGAAGAAGCTGAAGTTTCGGCGGGAATATAAGCTTTGTTCGAGTATGATCATTGTATTACTGATGATTTAGTTTTTGTAAGTTTGTTCAGTCTCCAAAATGTACGTGTTGGAATGTCCGTGGCATTGGAATGCAATCCAAGTATGGCATAAGAATAAATATGTATGGAGAGATTACTTCAAAAAACGATATTATATTCATTTATATCCTGTCGCGAGGTCGAAACATTATTGATTTTCAAAGCTGATGTAAGCAATTCAGTTCATTTATAAACGCTAGATCTAGATTTGCAATTATTATTTTGACTAAGCTGAATTGTTTTTGAGTTCGTCGTCTCTATAAACAGTGACGACTAACAAATCAAAAGGAAAAGAATTTGTACCTTGAGGAATCTCAATTGGATGTGACTGTTATCTCGAAATGCCGTGAAAAAAATGATATTTTCGATTCCGAATAGAGATCCCACTTCAAATGTACTTGCTTGCTAAATTAAACTGACATGGACGTAATATGAGTAAAATATTTAATTCGCAAAGGGGCGGAGAGGGTCTGGGTTTAGATTTCTAATTCTTTGATTTCAAATTTAGCTACTTACCAAATTGCACATAAATTAAACCCAGCTCAGTAACCATGCAAGCAAACAAAGAAGCAAAACGATATATGTTTCAGACTGACCTGTTTTTAACTAGCCAATAATTCTGGCAACTTTCTGTACCGTATCCAACAACTAGAACTCCGTGGTCAAGATTCACTGAGCTGCAGGCACTCTCTGTATACACACCGGTCTTGTACAGTTGGAAGGACAGGTGACTGGCGTCTATGCCAACCGAGATGGGGCCAACAGTTGCTACGGCCGTTTGAAGGTCGGTTTCATTTCCATGTTCGATATCCATACAGCTCACCTCAGTGGCTCCTATATTAGCCTGTTTAAACTTGCATGCTCCATTCTGAATATAACGACGAAGGAAACAATTATACATTCTTTCCAGACTTCCTTTTCTTATCAATAATTTCTTTTAATTTGTTTCAATAGCACAGACGTTCTCACAACTAATACTATATGCTCTCAAAGACACACAAGGGGTGTGTTGAATGGTGGAGAAGACACTTAAGTTGTTGTTGTTGTTGTTGTTGTTGTGGGGCTTAACGCCATTTTTCAGCACACGATAGGCTATACATGGCGGCCAGTATTAATGGTGGAGGAAGAAACCGGGAAATCCGCGGAAAGAACCACCGACCCACGAGACACTTAAGTATGATTATAAATTTATCTCCTGTTGTTAATGACCAAAGCCAAGATCGACATCGGTACCTCTAAATGTCAAGAGTGATTAGCTTAACCTCGGAATTCCCATACATCTTATAATATGCCTTCACACTTACGTCAGACGACATGTAAACTGTTCCAAACTTTTCAAAAATAAACACTACTTATGTATAAAATCTACTAAAGCTGGATTTCCGCAAACTTACAAAATTGCGCGAAAATACAAAGATTCGGCCCATCGTTGGTTGAGTGATCATGCGAAGGCATTGTGATCTAAATGTGAAATCTTAAATGAAGTAAGTATGTCCATACTAGTTTTGCTTGAATATGTTAGTAAACTGTATTTCTCTGTGTGTGTGTGTGTGTGTGTGTGTGTGTGTGAGAGAGAGAGAGAGAGAGAGAGAGAGAGAGAGAGAGAGAGAATACCTTTGCTTTGTACGGATAAGATTCCTCAGTGTCAATACCCTTATTGTGAATGATGTAGTCAAAAGCCTGATCCATAAGGCCTCCCTGGCAGCCATCATTACCTAGCGATAAAAGGGTATTCAGAGCAATGTATAAAAGTGATAAATTTTGGTAAGGAAATAACAGTAAGTTTTTACATGTTTCCTCGTCAAAACCTGAGATAAGTAAGTGTAATCTATGAGAAGGAGAGATATGAACCAAATTCACACAGGCAACATTAACAATACAAAACTGAAGACACCCATTAAGGCCAGTATATTTCGAGATGAATAGTTATTCAGCTCAGCATCTGTCTCAATTGATACATTTTGGTTCTAACAATCGGAGCGTCTTGTGCGATTGCTACATTATCGTTGAATGTATGTATCTACACTGACAAATCTTCGTCGAGCAAAATAAAACAAGCTATTCATTCCCTTTGCAAAGCTATCACTCTCCACGATTGTTAACTATGATACTCTACATCTCTGTCAACGTCTCATGTCTCGTGTAAAACGAGAACAAGAAAGATATATGCTTAATGTTAATAGTTTTGTTGATTTTTCCAATTACTGCATGCAATGGAAGTAACATTTTTAACCAGTTTAATCTGATTAGAATATTCTAATTAGTGACTTCCTTACTAATCAAGTATCAGTCATGATGATGAGATATTGGAGAGTCACCTAAACCTGCATGTCATTACCTTTATAGAGGGTGACCGTTATATAGATGAACGCATGATTATATTTCTAACTTGTAATCACTGCTTTTGCCTGTATATACTTATGATACATATGCGAATATTATTCCATGAATCATGCATATTAGTGTTCCTTTTACTCTCTCTCTCTCTCCCTCACACGAACGCACCCACGCACACACATATTGTAAGGGTGCAAAAGTTTGTAGAATAACCTGTCTGTTGTATAAATTCCCCACTAACGGAGGGGGGTGTTTCCAGAAGAAATTCAGAGTTTTAAACTAATCTCCATTGTGAAATGAAACAGTCTTAGGCGAGTCAGAAGTTTAGCTCCGGGAAATATCAGATTCTCGTTAGGGCGTCCTAAAATTACGCATGTCGGAAGTTGAGTACATGGGGAAAAGAGAGAGATTCCGAATGATAAGGAGGTGCGAATCCCAAATAAAGCACAAAGGAATAGCTCTACACACACCTGACGGCACAGTGGGACAGAGAGCGCTGTCCGCAACTAAGATTGATGACCCGAAGAGGCGAGAGAGAGAGGGAAACATGAAAATATCTAAAGTTCACCAGAAGTGATTTGGAAAGGACGGGAAGCACCAGGTTATGCTGTCATGCCGGAAATCTGAATTGGATCTGTCACTCGATCATATGATGAAATTTTTTCTATCATTGAAGTAAAGCTAGATGAATTTCGCATAATTTTGTAACTATTTTGAGAGAAAGCGATTCATTAACATGCCATTTTTATGTAATTGATTAAATTATTGCATTTTAAATGTGGGAAGCTCGTGTTATTCTATTCTATATCGTCGCTCCGTTTTCTGTTATTCCATTCCTTAATTTCGTACTTTATTTTATTAATTACTCGATCCGGGCAATAACACCGTAGTCGATCATCTCCTAAATAACGATAACCAAAAATATTAAGGAGTGGGGAAGATTTCACATATCATCCACCATCCCACGCCATCACAAAGATACAGATGCAAATATTAAGGAGTGAGGAAGATCTCACATATCATCCACCATCCCACGCCATCACAAAGATACAGATGCAAATATTACTATCTCTATCTTGCATATTAGTGTTCTTTTTACTCTCTCTCTTTCTTTCTTTCTTTCTCTGTCTCTGTCTCCGTCTGTCTCCCTGTCTGTCTGTCTGTCTGTCTGTCTCTCTCTCTCTCTCTCTCTCTCTCTCTCTCTCTCTCTCTCTCTCTCTCTCTCTCTCTCACACACACACACACACACACACACACACACACATTATGCGTTTATGTAGGGGATAAGCTGTTCCTAAATTGAACTTGTTGCCCAACCCCAATTGATGCATTACCGTGGCAATAAAATATGCTTAATCTAGTCCATTATTTTGCAACGTTGTCACCAGCAGTGTTCTCTTACTCGGCCATATTGTGTATAAGGAGTCCAACGTCATCAGTTATACGCGACACATTCCAATAGACGATGACAGTGGGAATTTAGAGTTATGCAATTAACAATATGAGATATTCGCATCTGATTATAAAGGTTTACAAATAGATGTAAAAAAAAAAAAAAAGAAAAACGTTTACGCCTGAATCCACAGCATTTACCATTTGCTGCCAAAATAGTTTGAAAATTGTAAACCGTGGAAATTGTTTTTTTTTTCTTCTATAACTTGGAATATTTACAATCCTTACCTTCCTTTCGGGAACAGTCCACGAGGTTTTGTTCAGAAAGAGATACAAGTTTTCCGGTTTTCTTGAAGTGCTGACCTTCCAGAGACCCAGTGGTTGAGAAAGCCCAGCATGACCCGCATTGGCCCTACACGAGACAAAAATTACCTTTACAAATAACCAATCAAGATAGGTTCACCGTTAACACTAAATCATAGTATCGTAAAGCTACGAACAGACGACATTTTAAGGTGAAGTGATGTTTACACGTGATTTGGATAAACGACCAATGAAGCATGTCATCATAGTTAATTGTCGAAACGTCTCAATCAAAACTAAGATTCCATATTACAGAAATTGGTCGTATTTGCATATTCCTTGATAACCTATTCTTTGCAGTTTGCGTTGTTTCCATGCTATTCATGATTTATTTTAAAAATTCAATGTGGTCGTTACTACGGTCGATACTTATAATCATCAGGTAACTCGGTCTCTGGTAACTCAAGAAGCACTCCAAATATGCCATTTTGTTATACCACTATTATAACAAAAATGTTCTCTATTTCGCACTGGGACAATTTGAACGTCTTAAAGTTTCGTAGTTTTGATTCTTAAAAAGTCATTAAGGCATTCATCCTACATTATTTTAAATATTTCTAACAAATACCTCATTCCTTGGGTGAATAACTAGGCCTTAACCGCCCTGCTCATGCAGCAAAAATACAAAAATATGAATGATTTAAGCTCACAATCTTATATATTGACATGAATATTAATCAACACAAATTCTGCAACAATCAAATCTGTCAGACCAACTTATGATACAAATCCTGAATTTGTCGAATTGAATATCCTAAAATTGCATTAATTTTACACGCACGTTTTACACTTCCATATCATTTCACAGGAACAGAAATTGCTTTAATATCAAGTGACCAGTAGATAGAACAGTGAGCTGTATTTACCTGGTTTTTAACCCCAGTGACGTAACCCTCGGTCCTCCAATCAACTGTGGTGGGAAGGTCAGATAATTCAACGTGACTTGGGGCCATGAACTTTCCGCATTGAAACGTTTTGGTTGCATTCACTCTGTATCCATTCATTGCTCTGACAAACTCCTCGGGTGTCTTAATAATAATAATAATAATAATAATAATAATAATAATAATAATAATAATTATTATTATTATTATTATTATTATTATTATTATTATTATTAGAAGAAGAAGAAGAAGAAGAAGAAGAAAAAGAAAAAGAAGACGGTGAATAAGAACATATATCATAAAAAACAGTTTAGGATACGTGAGCGTTAGCTCTCAGAATATCCTTAACATTTCCAGCACAATTATCTGCATCATGTTGACTTCTAACATAACAAAAAGAGCAGCAATATGAGGATAAAGTGTGAAAGAAAGTGTCCGAGATGGCTGGTGGCGTGTATGTAAAATGTAGAGGAGGAAAAGCGATGTTGAAGGACAGGCTGATATGTTTCTAAATTCTACACTATAATGGTACGTTTGATCGATACATTTACACAAATTCGCAATGCAATTAACCATTTAGAAACTGATTGTATAAAATGAAAGGTTTTAATTTTATAGATCTTTTTTACTGACGAACAAACTATGAAAATACCTTATCAGCGTATTCGTTCATTCCGAGCCAGAAAGTGTGAACGCCACGATCCGCTTCTATGTTGTGCTGCTGCACGTGCTTCAGGTTTCTCTCCCAAATAATGCGTCTGAAACAGAAGGCAGATTTTAATATTGAACAATATACTGAAGTATTTTGAATTCTTAATTAGTTTACTCAAATACCGAATGGATCCGATCACGAACTAATCTTTCGATTTAACTAAAATCCTTGTTTGTATCATTCCTGGGCATGTGGTTACATTACAAATATACCAAATTGTGTTTTACATATTAGGAAGTCGCAAAGGCTGCGTGAATAAGGAGATGGATTCGAGACCCGATGGGTGCAGAATCGATTTCAATCATTGGATCCTCGAAGAGAGGCTTGGACAAAGCACATTATTAAGCAATAATCTTTGAGAGTTGCTGTGCCGTGAAACACCAAATATCCTCCAATTCAAACATTTTGTGAGTATTCATTACATACGGCCATGTTTAGTAACATTCACTGTAAATTATATTTAATATATTTGTAAAAAATATGCATTATCTTCACAGGATAGTCGTACTTTTGCAATAACTACAGACATTATTTCTGAGAACATATGCAATCTTGAGACCGAGCTTGTATTGTTTTATCCATTTGATTAGCCGTTGGTCTTATGAACATCTAAGTGTTATTTTCATTTTTGAGCACATGTAGTATGCTTGAAAATTAGTTTGAAAGCAATAATGAGTCAAAAGCTCAAAGTTTATGCTTCTGTTTGGATGGTTTAAATTAAAGATTTGAAAAAAATCACAATCTTTGCTCTTATAATTATTCCCTTCAGACGTCTACTGGGATTAAACATAAAATGTACATTTGGTGCTTTAAACTGAAATCATGATCTAATTTTCTACATAAACACAACTGAGATTTATTAAATATCTTGACAAATAAAAAGAAACATAAGGAAGCTAGAATTCCAAGATGTAACACAAATCCAAATTCACTCTTATCTTACCTCAGAAGCTCTTCTTCATTGGCATAGATCTTGTTGTACGTGGACTTGAAGAGGTCCCATTCGCTGCTAAGCTCAAGGTTGATTGGTCCAGCTATACTCAGAGCAATGAGACCCGCCAATACAAACACAGGAAACATCTGTGGAAATTTCATAAAGTTTATTGAATACTGCTTAGTATCTGCCAAATATTGTACTGACTGAGTTAAAGCTAAAATCTCCAATCTTCGTTGCAGCAGATGCTGTCTTGAAGAAGCGCTTTACATATAAGTCAATATGGAATAATTAATCTATAGCAATATACATTTAAACTATTTTAAACAATATCTACTGTAACCCGGCTTCCTCTACCGACTAGTTATATATTTTTAAACAATCTCTCCTGTAAAGCGGCTTCCTCTACGGACTAGCTACATATTTTGTAAACAATCTCCTCCGTAACGCGGCTTCCTCTACGGACTAGCTACATATTTTGTAAACAATCTCCTCCGTAACGCGGCTTCCTCTACGGACTAGCTATATATTTTGTAACCAATAACCTCCGTACCGCAGTTTCGTATGCAGACTTCCTATATATTTGGTAGATATTGAGGCTGCAGCCCTAAGAAAATTCTTCATAATGGTCACTTCTATAAAACGGCTAACACGTTTGGATTTCAGTCAGATCCGGTTTAGCGAAAATTTACTATACCTGTAAATTATTTCTCTGAAAATACATAACTATTTTTTTTTCTACATGAAAACTATCAAACCTGACATAATAGAGCGGTGTAGGTCAAATATAGCAATATATGTAAATATTCACACTGAGATGTAGTTTTCCACTATTTTTGCAGGTGTAAAATATTATGCTTCTCCTAACAAAGTTTTCTGATGTCTTCAATAAAGAAAAACGTCTCTGAAGAACGTAAAGTTATAAAGTTTTAAGCCATATGAAGTCCATCGAGCCAATAGACTTTGTCTCAGTAAAAATGATGTTTAAATACAATTAACCACAATTATCAATTCGCCAAGGCTGTGATAGGAATAAAATACTGAAGCAATTTTATGTCATTTTAGTGTAATAATTGAAATATTAATATTGTAAACACTATTTATTATGGTAAACTTATTGAAATAAACTTAAATGAATCCTTACAAAAGGATATTGAGAAACACGCATATACACTTACTGAAAAAAATTCGATTCTATCACATTTCATTTTTCGATTATTAAATGTGTATGTGCTCACCTTGTCAGGTAGGTAATTCCAATATGCACGACCAGTAAACTGACTTTGTCTACCTCTCAGCTATGTTTAAATACAACTGTGCACATGACCGTCACGTTACCAATGATAAATGTGACATCTAGTTGGAGTACTCTCGGCCATTTCTCTCATTACAGGGAAAAACCTCGTGAATTATGGTCGAAAAACTGAAGATGTTCAGACTGGAACAGCATGCTGCCAGTCACATGCTTTGCACTGGTCTTGTGAAAAGTCCCGTGTTATGTCATGTTATTGCTGATAATCAATTGTTTATCTGCAAATAAAGAATTTATAGAACACATGCACCCAGGAATGACCTTTTCACGCATAGCAACGCGAAGAGATAACTTGTGACCATAGACATGGCGGTGACAACATGAGAAAATTCATTTTATTATATATTTCAGTGTATTGAGATACTGAACTATATGAGTTGGAGAAAAATTATACCGCCACAGTGGCGATACCTCTCTTATCACTTTTAGCTACTTTTCCCCATTTTGAATATATTTCACCCTTACATACCTTGTCCAGACTTGTATTTCCATATTCAGAAAGGTTTCATTTTTCTTCTGCTCTCTCTCTCTCTCTCTCTCTCTCTCTACACCAGGATGTACAGATCTTAAAATGCGTCAGCAGTAGACTTTAATATTAACGCTTTTTATTTTTCCACATGAATCATGAAAACTGTAAGTGAATGAACTTAGGCGACCTGTTGCACTATTTCAACCATACAGGATTGTATACCTGTAAATGGTACACATTTTATAGAAAGAACAAAATCGTGATTAAATATAGTTATACAATTTTTTCAGTGGAAATTTTAACTCGCATCAAAATCGTGCTTGAAAATGACGGTTAATTCGGGTGTTGATTAGAGTTGATTGCAAACGGAAATTAGGTAACAATTAAAGAAATGGACACAGAGTCTGCTACTGTGCTTGCTGCAAGCTTGACAAGACCACACAACAATTTACGTTTGAATGTAGAAGTAAACAAATTGAAGAACTAAAACTACAGTTAAACTCACAATCATTAAAGCATTTTATTTAATAAATTACGCTTTGAAGTCTGTAAGACAAAACCGCTGTTATGTTTCTAGTTTCTCCACCCCAACAGTATAAATCCGCACATAACTGTGTTAGCAAAAATAATATTCTCTTACGAATACAGTCATTATTTTGACAAAATGTCTAATTTTAGCATGGTGTGTACAAGTTAATTTGCAAAACGTCGCTGTCCCAAAATTATTGCAAAATCTCTCTCTCTCTCTCTCTCTCTCTCTCTCTCTCTCGCGCGCGCGCGCTCTCTCTCTCTCTCAGGTTAGCCCGGAAAACAAGTTCATATATGAAGCAAATTGCTCTGCAGCGAAGATATGTACTGTAACACTGTGCAGTGAAGTTTTGTTATATAACTGTAGGAAGAAAATGTATTCAGAAGAGAGTTCAGCAAAATATTAATAGCGTTAACGGAACACAGATATATGATACATGTATTTACAAGTATTGACATGCCACACAAACAATTAGAAAGAAGCAGATGATGACAGAATTGTTGAAGTTATTATGATATCTCTTAATTTCAGTGACAAGCAATTAGCTATTACCGTGACAAGCAAGTAGCTATTACGGCGACAAACAAGTAGCTATTACAGTGGCAAGAAATCATATTTAGCTATGCTGATAATGTTATCTTTTGACCGAGAAACACAAGAGATTCCAATCTGCGTTATACAGAACAAAAACTCACGTAGTCAGACAAATATTTGTTTAGAAGGTCACGATACAACAGAATTATTGGAAGAACGTGGTACTCTGTGTCAATCGTACCTTGATTATTTAGTACATAAAACCTATCATCTGTTGATATGATGCCATAGCGACCAAATTCTACAACAAGATTATGTATCATGCTGTTGTAGAAAGAGTAAGAGCTGTTCTAAATTAAAATTCCATAAATGTAAGATAGTAAAGACCCAGTTCAGAATTGCTTTGTACAGAGCATAGTAAATCAGTTTACTAGACGTTGCTAGGGAATCCCTCCATGACTGTATAAACTGCTCATATAAATCTTGTTTAATTAGACTACGAGATACCACGACATTGCGTTGACTTAGGATACATATGAATGTCCTAATACTTCTAACATACATTTGATATGGCTTGCAATTTTCACTATTATAAACTATACTTGAGTCAACATCATTTTCAAACGTAAAATTATACGTCGGAGATTAAGGAATAATGATCTAATAGAATTCCTAAAGAACATTTAATCATTTGTAATTTCGTATTATGTGAGGTTTTGGTTGTGGGGGATTGGGGGTGGGGTGCCTCCAATATTTATTTAAATTATTGTAGAAGTCCCACCCAGGCTCGATTTTGGTTGGAAGTTGATTTAGTGACAGTTAGATATACAGCTCCGAGCCCCCAGTCAGCAATGCCGACGGTTAAATGAATAAAGATACAAAAAGGGTGAAGTTCAATAATGACAATTTAATAACAGTTAAAAGATCAATAGTTCAAATTTCCCAAATACAATTCTTCCGCTCGACCCTTTTCTAGCCTATCGCATCATTTGATTCGTAGTGTGAGAGATTTCCACCTGTCCTTGTGTACTACTCATCTGTGTATTCTTCTCTATCTCCTAATTCCCTCTCGTCCTCCCTGACTCCCTCCAAGTTCCTTCTCCTCCTCCTCTCTATTTCCTCCTCCAGACCACTTTCCTCCTCCTCCCCTTCTATCCCTCTTTCTATGTCGACTGCACGTTGTCGACTCCGACTGCACTGTCAGTCTCACTTCCGTCTCCCTCTTAGAGACTCGGGACTACTAACTTGCACCGGAAGTTCTGTCCCCGAAAAGCTTCCTTGTCGAAGCTTTTCCTTGTCTTACAATTCTGGTCCTAAGATTCCCGCCAAATTACGAGTGGCTTCTCTCGGAGTATCCTTTCGCTTAAACCCGCTAGATCTACTTCTCATAATCTGCCCAGGTATACTGATAAATTTACTGCACGTTTAAGCTAAAATTTCGATCTAAGGTTTACTCCCACCCCCATCTTAATTCCAATTGGATGTCGCTGTTGACGGTCCCAATCAAACTTACTGACAATGTCTTCTCGCTTGTCTGTCTACGTGGCGGGTGAGAACACGCCCCGTTCACCCTGCGGGCTTCCCTTTGATCCCTGGACCCATGGTTTAACGTCTGGGTGTGAGGACGACAAGCCCTTTGACTGGCGGCTATTCTATGATCCGGGTGGCTGGCGACTTGCATACTCAATTAACACTATTTTCGGCTATGTTTACACATCAAACGCGGTCATAATATATCCAACCTTTATACATTTCCTGATACCTGGACTGCGAAACGTGACCCCCCCCCCACGCTTGAGAATAAAATCGGGATTTTATTCTCCCATAATTGCTCCAAATGCAAATGTGCATTACTACGCGCAACAACAGAACAAAATACTAACGACGCTACACGCTGACTACGGACACGAATGCACGCACAACATACGGTTATTTACTGCGCGATCTATGTCATTTCAGCGCTTCGGCTCATGAAATCGGCGCCTACATTCTCGGTTCCTTTCACGTATCTTATCCGCATCTGATACTGTTGTAAGAACAGCGACCAACGCATCAAGCGTCCATTGGACAATTTCGCCTGTGCGAGATAGGCGAGGGGTTGGTGGTCGGTCTCCAATATGAACTTCCGCCCGTATAAGTACCCTCGAACCGTGATATTCCGAACACGATTCCGAGGCATTCCCTCTCCGATACGGAGTAGTTCTTCTCGGCAGCAGACAGCTTCCGGCTGCCGTACGCGACTGGGAAAAGAGTCCCCTCGTGCTCTTGCAGTAGTACTGCTCCTAGGCTGGTGTCACACGCGTCAGTGCGCAGCACGAAGTCTTTGGACAGATCCGGTAGACGGACAACCGCGTCGGATGTCAGCCTATCCTTCAGCGTTAGGAAAGCTTGCTCACACGCATCCGTCCAAATAACTTTACTCTGGGCCCGTTTCCTGGTCAGGTCAGACAACGGTCCCGCAATTGCACTGAAATTGGCCACATACCTCCGGTAATACCCGGCCAATCCCAGGAATGACCTCACCTCAGTTTTCGTGGTGGGGCGTACAGCGTTTCCCAGCTGCTCCACCTTCGACCTCTCTGGGGACAGCGTGCCTTGACTCAGGGTGTGTCCCAAATAGTCCAACGTCCGGAACCCCAGGTGGCATTTAGAAGGGCGAGCAGTCAACCCCGCTTGACGTAGCTGTTCCAGAACGTCTGCTAGTAGAATTAGGTGTTCACCCCATGTCTCCGTGGCTAGCAAGAGATCATCCATGAAGTTGTGAACACCCCTATCGCGCAAGGGTTCCAACAACTTACGCATCATTCTAGTGAAGACGCTGTGCGCATTCTGGACACCGAACGGCATGACTAACCATTGGTATGTCCCGTCGGGAGTAGCAAAGGCGAGCTTTGCCCTATCCTCTTCCCTTACCGGAATTTGCCAGTAGCCCTTTGACAAATCCAACTTCGAAAAATATTTCGCTTTCGAGACAGAAGCGAAAATATGTTCGGGGTCAGGTAGCATTTCGACTTGAAATTCCGTCACCTGATTCAGCTTCCGGTAATCAACGCAAAAGCGATGGGTGCCATCTTTCTTCTGCACTAAGACTACAGGAGAGCTGTACGGAGAATCGGCGGGTTCGATTACTCCCAGAGCAATCATCTGCTCGATCTCTTCTCTTACCACTTGTCGTTTCGCGTGGGGCAAAGGGTAGGGTTTCCGCTGGACTGGCCGGTCGTCCACCAGCTTCAACCCGAACTCGACAAATGACGTTCTCCCGGGTATTTCCGTAAGCACATCGGAATACCCTGCCAGCAACGTCTCGACCTCTTCCCGCTGCTCCATAGTCAACATGGGGTCACACCCCACGTCCGAGGGCGTCTCAGCCCTCGTTAATGGACAGCTCGGGACAGTGTTCGCCTCTTAAGTATCGCCTTCGGCGTCTTCGATGACGATCGTGGCGACGACAAAATCGCTGGCAGCCTCTCTTTCTCGGTATTTCTTAAGGAGATTAGCATGGTACAGCTTTTCCTTAGTCGGTAGCCGTATCCGATAGGTTTGACCCCCAACTTTCTCGGTTACGACGCACGGTCCCCTCCAAGAAACTTGCAGCTTGTTGTGTTCTTGGGGCAACAGCAACAACACCTTGTCCCCTACTTCATACTGGCGTGGTTTCGCGCGCTTGTTGTAGTACTTCGCCTGACGCGACTTCGCTCGCTTGAGGTTCCCCTGTGCGAGGGTACAAACTTCTTCCAGTTTGTTTCGCAAATCCGCGACGTACTGGTAGGTGGTACGTACCTCTTCGACAGCGTGTTCGTCCGTCCACAGCTGTCTCAGTACGACGATGGGACCAAGTACGGTCCTCCCGTACAGGAGTTCAAAGGGAGAAAACCCTAAACTCGCTTGTGGTACTTCCTGATATGCGAACAGCATGGCAGGAATATACCTATCCCAGTCTTTGGGACGGCCTTCACACAGCTTCTTAAGCGTGTTTTTCAGAGTCCCGTTAAACCGCTCGACCAGTCCGTTACATTGAGGGTAATACGGTGTAGTCGTGAGGTGCTTAATCGATATCAGTCGGTTCACCTCACCCATCACGCGACTCATAAATTGGGTCCCTTGATCGGTCAGGATCTCGTCAGGCACTCCGACTCTTGACCAAATTCCAAGCAACGCTTCAGCGACCGTTTCCGAATCAATATTACGCAACACAACAGCCTCCGGATAGCGTGTAGCGTAATCTACGACCGTTAAAATATACCGATTTCCTTGCGACGACGCGGGTTTTATCGGTCCGATCAGATCCATCGCGACGCGTCGAAATGGCTCATCGATAATGGGTGTAATCCCCAAGGGGACGGGTCGGTGATCCGTTTTCGGTGCCATTCTCTGACACTTGTCACAGGAGAGACAGAACCTCTTAACATCTCCCTGGACCCCTGGCCAGTAGAATTCCTTGAGAAGACGATCACGCGTCTTGGCAATTCCCATGTGTCCTCCCATGAGACTTTCATGCGCGAGTTTTAACACTTCACCTCGCTTCTCCTTTGGCACGACGACTTGCTTGAAGAGTTCGTTTCCCTTCCTAGCGTGGCGATACAAGATCCCCTTCTTGTACACGAACTTCACCGCGCCATTCGGAGTTTCTTTCTCCGTTCCTTCTGCAGCGTGCTTATGCACCTGCGCCAGAGTTGCGTCATCCTGCTGAAGCTTTCTCAACTCGGCCGGAAGTACGTTACTGACCGGTGTTGACGTAACTTCCATCGGCTTCGGTTTTGTTTGTCGACTCTGGGACCTGGTTTCTACCGCACTCACCGGTTTCGGTGTGCAGGTTTTGGGGTTCGGTTGTGGCAACACATAACGGCATCCCAGTATGACGTCATGTGAGAGCCCATCCAAGCACGCAGCTTCAATTTTCCCCTTCACGTACGGTGAATCGAGGTCAATGACAGCCACTGGCAACGAGTCACGCGCGCTGTTCGCGTACTGAACCTCAATTACCTCCCCCGTGTAGTCCTCAGGCTTCACGTATTTCTTGTCGACAAGGGCCGGAACGCTACACCCCGTGTCGTACAAGAGAGTGGCACCTTCTCCGTTGACAGTTGCAGACGCGAGGTTTGCTGGTTTACAGCTTGCCTCCGTCTCGCACTTCTTTCGAGCGACGGCATTCACCTGGGTCTGCCTGCCCTTGGGACAGTCCCGTGCAAAATGCCCCGAGCGCTTGCAGTTGTAGCACGTCGGCGGCCCTCGCCGTCCTGCAAGGCCCGTGGTTGAGGCCTGTCCAGGTCTATGGGTGGCATCCTTACCTGTGGATCCCCCTCCGACCTTCCCGTCGCCCTGACGGTTACGGACAGCCGGCTCTCCCTCAACCACCCGGCGCGACTCAGTGGGTCGGGGTCAGTACCCCCGGAACCTCCACTCTTCGAGTGTGCCTGCTCGTACCTCTCCGCCATGCTAGCGATCTCTTCGAGAGTCCTGTGCTCTCTTTCCGCTAGGAATACTGTCAACTCGCGACGGTAAGTACTCAGGACATGCTCCTTGAGTATAACCTCGCGTAACCCGTCGTACGATCGTTCGACTTCTGCCATCTTCATCCACTTCTCGAATAACCCTCGAACACGGGTGTGGAATTGAGAGTGGGTTTCCGTTGCCTTTTTCGTCGAGTCCCGAAAAAGTTTACGGTACGTTTCGGCGGTAAGCCGATAATGGCAAAGAAGGGCCTTTTTGAGTGCGTTGTAGTCGTCAGCATCTTCTGCGGCTAAGTTATGGTAAACTTCGCGAGCTGCACCCTGCAAAAAGGCTGAGACGTTAATCGCCCAATGTTGCTCGGGAATTTTGTGAACGCACGCGAGTTTCTCGAATTGCACAAGGAAGTCGTCAATGGACTCTTCCTTGTCGTTGAAACGCGGCATACTTATCTGTACCATTCGGTGGTCGACAATCGGTCGTACGCTTCCTCCAGAACTCGTACTGGAGTCGTCCCTATCGGCGGTCCTAGCTTCTACCCTTAATTTTTCCATTTCGAGAGCGTGGGCGAGCTCTCTTTCTTTCGCGGTCGCTGCTATCCTGGCAAGCTCCAGCTCTTTCTCTCTGTCCGCTGATATCTTGCCAGCTCCAGCTCTTTCTCTCTGTCCGCTGATATCTTGGCCAGCTCCCTTTCGGCTGCTTTTTCGGCCTTCCATTCTTTGAGTCTCTCCTCGATGAATGTTGCCAGGCGATCTCCCTCGTAACCCAGATCTTCCTTGCCCATGGCGCGATACTCTTTTATTACCTGTCTTTCCGTAGCCATTTTATGCTACTACTAACAGTAAGTGATACCTTGTCTCGACTCACTAAACAAATAACTGATGTTACAAGTGCCCAACCCAATACTCACCTGTTGACAACGACTAACTTCGCTCAGGTAAGATATTTTGCTCGATATTTGCTTCACAATTGCTGCAAGTAAATGAAATCTACCACACATGCAAATATCAAAATATAACATACACAATTTCAGATAAAAAAAATTCAAAATACACAGGATGGAAAATATCTCACAACTGTTCACTACTACTTCCTAATAAATAATACTTATGTCTAATTCAGATCCCGGACGAAGCCGCCACTGTGAGG
>JAECUM010019779.1:0-10012 GCA_016617855.1 Megalonaias nervosa
GTGGCCAGTATCAATGGTGGAAGAAGAACCCAGGAAAACCCCAGAAAGAACCACTGACCCACGAGAAGCTACTGGCAAGCTTTCTCACATACCCACATTGGCCGAGCCCGAAACTCGAACCCACACAGACAGAGGTGAGATGGCAGTGGTCCGTAATGGTGAGCTTTTAAGACCACTCGGCCACTCGGGGCCCCCTTGAAATAGTAATGAATAGACAAAAAAAATAAATACTTAAAATATAAGTGAAAGTGAATGGTCATAAAAATCAATGCCATCAGGTGCAGGATAAACATAGAACAGATATTAAATAAAAGAATGCCGTACCGGTCTGGAAGTCTGCCAATGGTATGTATGTCCCCAATAGGAAGTGCAAGCAAAGTCCTCAAATCCTTCTCCACCTTTTCTGTTGATGTGGCAGTAAGGAGAAGAGATGGAATGTCCTGGAAATGAGCCACCAGCTCAGCCACATTTCTATACTCAGGTCTAAAGTCAAGTCCCCTGTTAAGGAATAATTAAACTTGCTATAAGAATGATTGTACTGAACTTGAAGTAAATGACCCAAGGCATTATGATTCATATGTTTCCTGCATTATTATTTTCATAAATGTCTCGTTTAGATTGAGAGAGTTGTATTATCTAATTTGAAATACAAAAATCAGTCTTTAAATAACAGAATTTTATTGCATGGAAACAGGAACAATATTGTATTTAATTCCTTTAAATAAAAGACAGACTGTGCCAGATGTTACAAGGTATTCTATCATGTTTTTACAATGAACTTTAGTATAAAGAATATAATAATCACCATTGCAAAATGCAGTGAGCCTCATCAAAGGCAAGAAGACAGAGCTGTGACCACAAAGGTTCTTGATGCATAATCTGCAACCATTCCTTCTTCATGGTAGCCTCTGGACTGGCCAGAATAACATCTACATTTCCATCTTTTATATCTGTAAAAATGGGAAATTTGATTACTATCCTTTTCCTACATTAACAGTTTTTACTTTATTATTGAGTTACAGATTTGTTCTACATCTAGTCTTTGTAAAAGAATAACAAAAATTTAAAGCAAGTGATGTTTAAGATAAATGAATATCTGAATGAAGAAACTACTTCTTGCACCAAAACATCTTAAGTTTTCTTGTATAAAGATAATCTACCATTAGTGTATGATTACAATATCCCATACTAATAATAACAGTTGATTGCAGTTGATTGATTTTCTTCAATAATTTTTTTTTACCTTGATTGGTATGTAATAAGGACTAGAACAGAATTCAGCATTACCATAAATCTCTTAGTAGATTAGATATTTTGTGGGAAGTTATTCATTGGTTTGCATAATTTTTTGTCGTAAATTTTAATAAACCATTTTCTTTTTCACATAGTGAATTATATATGCATAACTGTCAATGGAAAATTACCTTGAATGGATTCGTTTGGCATGTCTTTTATATGCATTGGGTTTTGATGCTGTGTGTCTTCATTATGGCCTGCTGGTCTAACATCAAGGCCCGCAGTGGTGATATAACCAGCACTATCTGGCACTTACCGGTCAGCTCTGAAGATCAAAAGAACAGAAGAAAAAAAAACTGTATTAGTTATGCATTTTTTAAAAATTAAATTTTCTGAATTGCACTTTATAATTTTTTATACAATGTCACATTTAATATTTCTGGCTTCCATGCACCAGTAATAGCATCATCACAATGACAATATAGAGAAACTGTTATTATCTGATCATTGTAAGGGTGCAAATTTATGTCGATCTATGAAGAGCACATTAATTTGGGCAGATGAACGATTAATTAGATTCATGGGGACCGGCGCGTGTTTAAATCACCATAATGCACGGATTTGTTAATGTCTGTGTCATGAGAGAAACGATTCTTAATTAAACATTCGTTTATTTAACCGTCAGACAGACTGATCTTGTATCGGAATTGTCAGATTTTGAAATTGTCCAGGATTAGTTATTTGGGAATTCAGAGGTCACTCAGACTACAAATTTGGCGCCTACTTATTAAAGGCGGGAAAGATATTTAATCCGGATTGGTTACGCTAGATAAGGGGCGTGATTCCCACACGAAATTCTTGGTTTTAATATGTCCCATTGCAAAAGTTTAGTCAGTCTACACTTTTCTGCAAGAGAAAACAAAGGTAGGAGACTCCGAGTTTGAATTTAGAAGAAATTCACTCATAAATAATTATCCAAGGGATCGGATGTCTGGAAAGTCAACGGACACGATTTTGGCGGTAGAAGCGAGCGAAGCTTGAAAACACAAGGTGAAATAGCTCTACGGGACGTATCCACGTACCGACCTATCGAAGTATCTACGTATCACGTACTTACATAACCACCTACCCACAAAAAGTTCGAGGGCCGAAAGAGGCGAGACTATCGATAGTTTGGAGAAGTTAAAAGAAAAGTGGAAAGGACCACGAATAACAGTCACAGTGAATTTGGAATGAACCGGAAATAATCAGGTTATGAAGTTGTACCATGGCAATAACTTCGATCGTTCACTCGATTCTATGATGAACTAATTCTATCATTTAAAACGGATCGACTATTTATATAAGTATTTGTGTTTTGAAATTCGGTAAATGATTTATTCCAAAAAGAAGTGTATCTTCCTAATGTAATGCATTGTCATGGTTATTTATGTAATTGATACAAATTGTTATTTTCATGTACGGGGGCTCGTATCATTCTGTTTTATATATCTAATCAGATCTCTATCTATCCCACCTGTAAGTTTCACACTTTATATTGATATTTACTCGATCCGGGCAATAACACCGAAGGCGATCACCCTCTAGATAACGATAACCAAAATTCCACTACACCCACCCCCAACAAAGTGGGGGTGATACGTAGCAATCATATTTATATGTTGTCACTGTGTTCTTATTGAATGCATGTTTCATTATTTAAGTTTTATATGCAAAAACACATACCTGAGTAATTGAGCATATTCTGACAGGTCTAGCATTAAAAAGAAAAAAACAAACAAACAAAAGAACACTTTCCTTGCTATGAAGACTGAAAAAGAATTTTCATGAATTGTATGGTAATTATGTTTTATAAATGCAGACAGGCATTCATAATTTATATGAATCAAAACATCCCATATTAGGTCTCCATGAGAAGTGGCATACAGTCAGTTAGATTCTTTCTTACATGCCATAAATCAGTGTATCCATCCAACACTTTCCAATGAACATTGGCAAGATTAAATATCAAAACTATGAAAAGGACAAAAGAAATTATTATAACTTCATATTAATTCTAATAATCAAAACAATGATAATGATATTATCATACTGTCAGTAATAATAATAATAATAATAATAATAATAATAATAATAATAATAATAATAATAATAATAATAATTGATATGATGGTAATGTTTCAATAATAATAATAATAATAATAATAATAATCATAATAATAATAATAATTTTATCAACGACTCCTGCCACATAGGTAATGTTCCAATAATAATAATAATAATAATAATAATAATATTAATTTTATCAACGACTCCTGTCATATAAGGCTTTATATCAATATCACAAATCTTGCTCCACACAAGTTTTAGAGTTGCCCTTAAATCCCCTTGTTTGAATACTGTGCAGTATATAATTGTATCTCACTTATATCCGTAAAAAGCAATAATTATTACTTTCATGTATATTACTTCTTATAAATAAGATGTTCTTCTGTTACGCACTATAACATCTTTTATGTACCGCATGATGTATGAATATGTATCATGGGCCAGTGGCCTATATTACAAATTTTATTATTATTATTATTATTATTATTATTATTATTATTATTATTATTATTATTATTATCATCATCATCACCAACACAACTCGCCCAATCAATTATCATATTTTCTATTATCACTGTTCTCACATACAAATAACTCCTACATTACTAAAGAGCGATATCATTTTATCAACATTTCTTAAATTCACGTTACCTTTCTATTGATAATAATGAAAAGAGTATACATCAGGCTTTTCCCGAAGCCGGTTGGTAAAAAAGCAATAACGTGCTTTCCCTCAACTAATTTTAACAATGCTTCTTCTTGTTCCAACTTTAATCTCACGTTATAGCCCAAATCGGCGAGAACACCCTAAATCAATTCGTCCGTCATACTTTGGTGCTTTCCAGCATAACAGCCGAGTCACATGACCAAATGAACCGAAAGCTTCGAATGAGCGAACGAGCGGAAGTCGCATCGGATTGGTTGCTATTTGCAGTATGGTGCCCACGAAACTTAGAAATGTCAACGCTGTTTAGGGTTGTGTTATTCTACTTGGATTTACGAGTTGTCAAACATACTATTTGATTCAGAAGTATGCTGTACATATCGCAAAAAGAACCCTTCAGCCGACGGGAGCTCAACAGCCGCGAAAAATACCGGTAAGTGTGTAAAATGTATACCGATGTGTGCAGCCAAAAGTGTCTGCCGATAATTGCAGCTTTTAATGAATAAGTGAAATCAGCCCCTAACCCCAACATCAATATCATCACGTGTGAAGGGCTGATTTATCGGCCTATGCCACGCAATGCACGGTCAAATGCATCATCTTGAAGAAGTTCACGAATATGAGGACCAACAAAGACACCTACCTTTATCTTATCTTCACTTAACCTTGGAAATTTTCCACGGAATTACTTGAAAGCTGTTTGTGTTTTGTCCATGGCATTGACAAAGTTCTTCATCAGACCCATCTTGATGTGCAATGGTGCCAACAAAATCTTCCTTGATTCAGCAAGTGGTGGGTGCTGCACACTTTTCTTCCACGGTTCCAATGACTGTCGGAGTGGCCAATCTCTCTTGATGTAGCGGGAATCTCGGACGTTTCATCCTCTTCATCTTCCTCATCTGACTCCAGTGAGAATGATTCTGGTCCGTCAGGGACCAGCAGTCCTTCTCCGTGGGGCACTAGGCGTATAGCTGATGGAATGTTTGGATAATGCACAATCCACTTTTTCTTCTTTGATATAATAGAATATATTAAATTGATTTTCGAATTTATCACCATTCTCTATATTTTCCAGAGATGTCTCGAACCAATGACTACACTCATCCATCTTACACTTTGGTATCCTCTGAGGATATTTCTGTGGAATATGTCAAAACTGATTCACTACCATAAATGAAACATTTCTTACCATAATATTCCACGCCATGTGTATTTCTCACAAAAATGGGGCAAATTTGTGGACTAACTTCCACTGAGCGTTTCAAACGTATCGATATTTATCGTTCGTTATTGGATTCTCTAGAAGATCTGTTTATTGCTATACGTACGTTTTGGTAACAATGTCATGAAAGCATATATCGAGTATAAAATTAATCCAATATATTGTTTGGACATGAGTACAATTTCTTGAATTAAAAAAAAAAACATACCTTTGTTTCTTTTCGTTGCATGTCTATTCTTACTTCTTCCAGTGAGGACACTTTATTAGTCTGACCCTTCGTGTCAGCTGAGCAACTACCGAAACAAATCTCTTTCGGAAAGACAATTAGCTATATAATGTACCCACACAAAAACAAAACAACTGTAGGTGACTATTAGGAGTTTTAAGTGACAAATAGTGCATATTAATGACTTCATTTACATTGAATTAGTGCATATTATTAAGTTTTTGTTACTTCTTCTTCACTCAAATAGGTATAACGCCTAAACAGTCCCTTTATTGCACACAGTGGACAATAGACAAGTGAAATGTCAGATTTAAACATCGTCACGAAACGAATGATTTCAATGCACATTGGTAAGGTCAACTAAAGCATCAACAGAGAAGGCATTATATAATAAACTATAAAATGAACTGAACACACAGAGAGAACAAATAGACACTTTGTTTGTCGAGTTACATAAATATAAGACAATTTTGAACAGGTAAGTAATTTAACAGGATAAAGAAATATATGATCAGCTTTCATCAAAACCTTGACTCCATCAATAAGGACCTTGAGCAAATAAAAAAAAACTGAAACAGAATGAAAATCAAGGTAATGTTTTGCTTGCGGCACTGTGGTACATTTCATCTTGCTTAATGATATCGACTAATTCATTTACAAATTAGAAGGCGACACAAATGCCGAAAGAAATATTACTGCAAAAAAAATCATAACGATAGATTCTGTAAAATGTACACAACTATACATCACAGAAACTGTCACTCTCCCGTCAAACTTCGTGTTTATCAAAACATGCATCCGCATGGTTTATCAGTGCTCTTTTCGTTATTTAGCCCTCCTCACAATATTCGCAACTCTTAACGTCTAGCATAGAGTACATAATGCATTGTTTTTCTGTCTGACTTCTGCCGATGTATTAGTTCTTGCACAGTTTTGATTATGTTAGAATTTGCTATAATACCGACTGAAATCATTGCAATTTTGTCTATATGTACACTATAGTAGCAGATTTGTCTAATTCTGCTTTGATTATGTAATGGTTTTGTTCAAATTTCAAAGCAAAGGTCATTAAGAATTGTAGAAGACACTAAATTCAAGTTAATACAAATTGCATAGACCTCCAGTTTTTGTGAATCTTTAGACAGTACATTTTTCTTGATAAAAACATTGCTGAAATTGAAACTTATTCTTTTAGTAAAAAGACAGAGCAAAAAGGACCAAGCAAAAAAAATGAACAAACTGAATTACCATTAAAAAGATACGAAAATTGTATTTGTTTCATCTTCATTCATTTTCAGTACAATATTTAAATCTATCTGGCAATAAATATATGTTTTCATCCATTTATTGTAGAATATTGTATAAAAGTTTCATATGCAATTTTTTCCAATAATGTATTCTTGTGATGGAGCGGAGCGACGGAGCTGAGAACAGCCGAGCTGCTTATCATATGCATATTTAAATACAAGTTAATAGTTATCGAGTACTTCCATATGATAAATGTCACCATGGACAATCGATTGTAATAGATTTATCCGTGACTAGTGATAACAAAGACAGATAAAAATGAAACAGGTATTATAAAAGTTCCAAAATGCTCAAGGCATATTTTAAAATTCAGTACGTATGGTGTAATCTGCTTTGGCTGTCATATAATGTTCATTCTTACTGAATTTCATGATGTCACAGAGCATTAAACAGACAATACATTAGGTCCCTTATACTTGACTTGATAAGTCATGCGTTCTCCGTTTTGCGCATGTAGTCATTAATAGCCTTTCCTAATATTGGTATTATAATTTTCTACTTGAAAACAGTGTCATGCTTGTCATAATTGTGGCCATTTATTCTGGTTAATATTAAGATGTTATGAGGTAGCAGCAAACACTTTTTCAGAATTATCCATTATATATGAACTGAACCACATATTTTAGAGGATCCAGGAAGCTTGAAAATTTATTAAAACACTGCATGAAAAGGCTGTAGCATAGTGTGGACTCGATTTTGAATCTTCCTGACGCAGGAATCCAACAAAAAATATTTAACCCACTGTCTCAAATTACCATACCATACCACAGCAAAAACAATAACGGGTCTCGAGACATAAATAATACACTTACATGTTAAACGTTGTTAACAAATATTTTCAAATCACCGATGAAGGGCACATGTATACTTAAGTAGTTCCTTTTGGTGTTGTGAACTAATAACTAGTTTGTGATTTTATCCAAACTAAATGCTTGTTGCAATGACTTGAAAGACAAAGTGCAATAATTATATGAAACTCAGGTTCCTTTTGATCCATGCGAAATTAACAGGTTATTAGCATGTTATGTTTTCTTAATCGTCCAAACCAAAAAGGAAATATACTAAGTCACTTTTGTCATACAGTGATATAGCAATGATGTTCCATTTTAACAACCAAAGTTACGCTCATGCTCAAATCTCTCAAAGAAACAAATTATTGTTTTATTTCCTGAAGGCTTTTAAATTTTTTGACTTTTATCTTGCGAGACTGTAAGTTTAAGTTTATTTGGAAAGGTTTGTCTTTTTAAAGTGTTTTAAAATTGGTAATTTTATATTGCTTTAGATTTATTGTCAGAGGTACTTTTAATTGACACTAAATTGCTAAATAGCAAGAACTGGTAATCCCTACACACATAGATAAAAACTGTTTATGACTACCATCCTTGCTTACTGGTGCCTGCAAATCAGGGTCTATGTTGTTTGTTCATGCTTTATGCCGATATATCCAAGGTCAACCATCAGTAGACCTTTCTGACAAGTATCGAACGTTCGTTTATATCGTGAAGGCACATTACATGTATACTCACATAGACTAATCCCCTCATGCAAATAAACTTAACTTAGAAAAAAGCGGTAAAGAAAATCTTCATGTACACTCCACAAACAACTATAACGGTAAATCAAAACTACGAAGCTCTCTGTCTGTGTTGTTTAGTCTTTTCGAAAAATGATATCAAGGTCATTTCACATTCTCATTGTAGAATATTAAGACCCTTCTTTCGTTGCTTAGGGAAATGATAGCATAATGTTTTATTACATTTTTCATTCAAACAAAGTCTTTTAATGAATTTGTAAATTAAATTAAATCTGGTCAGTGAGTTTCTATACGAATACCGCCTAGAAAGGGGCGTCCGCTCTAACAAAACCAAGACGGGTAAAATACTAGTAGTTTCTTATGCATTTTTTTAGGGAGTGTCTTTCTGCCTGTCTGTCTCTGTACATACGCGTATATACAATCCCCCGAAATTTGTTTTGGTACCAATTTTAAAATAAAATAGAAATGTTTGATGTCGCGTGTTTGGCAGACGATTTAGCATTTAAATAAGGTGCATTGCTGTTTGGACACACATTCGTAAGATGATGTCCAAGCGTTGATATCCATCCTATAAGTCGAGGATGGCACAGCAACGTGTATTGAGTATATGCATCAGTTTTACCCGACCTAAACCTGGTGTGCCCATAAACCTCTAGTAGACCTAAATAAAAAAGCAAGTAAATCACATGAACACAGTGCCCGTTTACAATTTAGGAAAAATGAGTTTCCACTTGACTAAGTGTAAATAATATTCTAGTGCAAAACGCAGGGGTCACCCTAAACAAACCACACTACTCGATCTGGTAGATTCTGTGGGTGACACCATTGGCTTGCATTTTAATGCACTGAATAGAACACGCTTGCGAAGGTAATTAAAACTCGGTTTTGGGAAGGAATGCAAATTTAACTGGGTAATATTGAGTAACTCGATGCTGTACATATGGACATAAGCCTATTGCTGTAGCACAGCCCTATTAACAAGGATTTTGGAAACAAATTTATAAATTGTCAAGGCATGGCTAAATGTTTAATCTATGTGCAATGTCAATGCAAAAGTGATTAAATAGGCATGGAACATTCAAATTTGGTGACGTCATCAAAACGCACCCATTAACTCATTAACCCCTGGAGGTTTTTGTCTTATTCGCCTGAAATGCGAGTAGGAAACACATTTTGGGGGCTATTTCTGAATACATCCTAATACATCGACTTCCAAGAGATTTCCGGTTAACCCAATGCCTAGTTGTGTTAGAAACATCATTTTTCATTGGCTATTTCGCTCGCGCATGAGCAGAAGGGTAAACGTTGGAGTTCTTTTTTTTTTTTTTTTTTTTTTGCTTAACGGACCCATCTTTTTCGTATAGAGACCACTCTTTATTCTAAATGCCCATCTTATTCTACTTTTTGGAAAGGTTCGCCTGTCTGTGTGCAGTTCAGACCGGTCTGTCTTAGATCTGAGGCCAAAAAGTCTAAAACCCGGACACAAAATCGATTCCGACCACGGGCGAATTTTGGGTGGAAAAAAATCGGGTCTAAAATATTACGTTTTTCCCTCTGTTTTTTGTAGTGCAACTAGAACGTCCAGATTATTTGGTATCATTGTAGAGCTACATCTGTCTACCTTTCTATAATACCACCCACTTTAGTGTATCATACATGACCTTGACGCTACAGAGCTCGGAAGTAGGCTACTACCTCCTGCCGCGTAAACGT
>JAECUM010019780.1:0-25723 GCA_016617855.1 Megalonaias nervosa
GTTCGTACATGGCACCATGGTAGTCCTACAACGTAAACCCCATCACCCCGATATTTTTCTTCTGGTTAGGTGATGGGTCTGACCGCCTAACTAACGGCGCTGTGTAGCGTGTTTTGATGTCGACTAACAGTGTAACGAAAGTCAAATTTTCAGGAATATCACACACAACTGGCAACCAATAACGACGCTTTTCTACAAAATAAAGTTATAATGTTTTTGTCAGACTTTACTTACCCTGTTGTCTTTTCTCTAATAAATTCAAATTCTCATAAAAGAAATGGACCTGTTTTCAAGTTTCATTGGCCTACATTTCAGTTGGCTGGAAAGTGATGAAAGCCGGGAATTCCGAAATCGGGTTAGGTTGAAATATTATTCTTTAACGAAACGAATAACAAATATATTATGCCTATTGGAACTATAAGTAACGTTTCGTTTCATTCAAGAAATATATCCCCCACATGAACCTACTTGAACATACTTCGGCATACCTCGACCACCGTCGCATTGCAACAAATTCAAATGTATGTCAACGGAACATGAAAATGCATCCATTTGCTTGTGTCATATTTTGATTCCACCAGGATAAAGACAGCACAGTAATTATATTAATTACACATAAATTAGTGGAAGAGTGTCGATATAGGCTGCCAAATGTGTGAGATATTCCTAAAACTTTGACTACTCGTTCCGATGTCAACGACATCGGAACAGGCTATGCAAGGCCATTATTTGGGTTGTAAGACGTAGCACTTAAACAAAAACAACATGTGCTATGTCTTACATTGTAGGACTAGGCACCATGGAAGCCAGTATATTCTACGCCAAAAACAAACTCCCTCGTCGAAAACCGAACTTCTTTCGAGACTACCTGAACAACCCTGACGACATGCATCTACCAGGAAAACGAGTGTGTGTGTGTGTGTGTGTGTGTGTGTGTGTGTGTGATTTAGAATATTAACGTAGTTTTAACAATTTTTCAGTCATATCGTTACGATGTCTGCAGTGTGACAGTTTATAGAGATGTCTAGCACTGGGGCATCATGCCGCAGACATGTGGCATGATGTCCCACCCAGTCACATTATCCTGACACCAGGCCGACCAGTCCTAACACTAACCTCTTAATGCTGAGCTCCAAGCGAGGCAGCTGTTAGTACCATTTTTTTAGTCTTTGGTATGACTCGGCCGGGGTTCGAACCCGAGACCTTCCGCATCCGAGGCGGACGCTCTAACCACTAGGCCACCGGAACGGAAAACGACTTTTACCGCTTATAAGTCGAGTCAAAATGCAAACAACAAAGATCCTGATCAGCCGTAGCATAATGTGCCTGCAGATCAGGGTTTATGTTATTTGTTCTACTGATTACTCCTAACAAACTGCACAGAACCAGATCTGCCGGCGCATTATGCGACAGATGATCTGGGTCAGTGTAGTTTGCAGTTGGACTCTTCTTTTAAACGAGTACAGATGGTAGCTTTCTACTTTCAGAATGAGGACGAAAATCACATACTGGAATATTCTGATTCGTATCGATTACCTCCGATCGAAGACGATGTCATAATTTATGAACATAAATGACGTTGCGGTCTATTTCAGGAACGTGAGGTCACAAAGATCAGATTCGAGAGTGTGTAGACAACATTTTTTCCATTGTATTCATCAACAAAGCCTTGCTTTTCCTATAGGATATTTACAGACTCGTTATAGACACCATTTTCACTAAAACGATTAATGATTAGAGTTGTGGATTAGTCATCATTATGGATATCTCATTTATTTAGCTCTTCAACGCAGTTGAAAACATTGGAATGAAGATAATGACTGAGAATTGGAACACACTTTTCACCAACTCATCGTTGTCAGCTACATACATATGTTCACTATTAAATATTGCATTTTATTATATTATTTGTATACTTACATAAAGAAAATGAGCCGCCTTCTGCATCGTTCTTCATTGTTTATCTGTCAGTTAGTTCGTCCCTTCGTGAATTATTTAGTTATTTATTTAGTCAGTGAGCTGGTTAAGAGAGGAACATTGAAGTGGTAATTTAAAAAAAGAAAAGAATTGTCTTTATTTTTATTTAAATTTGTTAGACTGTTTACTATTTGAACACTCTACAAGCAATATCTGTTATCCTCTCTATCTATATATCTACATACAGATGTTTTCCATTACGTCCGCTTGTATAGTTATGTATGTTTTTTTAATCACTTCCGATATAATCACCATAGTCACTCATCCACCTGTTAAAATCTCCTGTATATCATATTCATCTGTATAAAAGACGTTTTCCAGTATGTCCGCGTGTGTAGTCATGCATGTTTGGTTTTTTTTTTTTGGGGGGGGGGGGTCCTATCAAGTCGGCCATAATCTATGTGGTGTCCGCCATGTTCAGTTCTCATAGAGGGCCATACCGATCCATTCTGCGTGTTAAGTATGATCGAGAGCCATCAGTTTTTACAGATGGCCATATTTAACCATCAATGTTCAGTTCCCACAAAGAGCCAAAGCGGACCATTCATGTTAAATTCTCATAGAGGGCCATATTGTCTCATTTATGTTAAATTCCCAGAGGGACATAGCAACCCATTCATGTTAAATTTTCCAGAGGGACATATCAACCCATCCATGTTAAATTCCCAGAGGGACATAGTAACCCATTTATGTATAATTCCCATAATAGGCTATAGTGAACCAAAGAGATATGTAGTGGTCCATGTTAAATTCATACAGGACCCCTGCGGTCCCTTCCATATTTTAAATTTCAGTTGGGTCTCACAGTATCCCCAAAGCCCCCCATTTCTACAGGCGATAAGTCTAAGGGAGATAACTCAATGTCTTGTTCGATAACATGTCTTCAGCGAAGAAACATTCGAATGTGGTGACATTTTCATATTGTGTAAGGGCGAATGTCATAAACTGATGGTTCATGGTTTGGTCTGTACACATCACATTCATGATGAGTACCTTGGTGTTATATACAAAATTCCTTTTTTTTAATATGCTACCATCTTATAATAATTTCCTATCAAATATATATAAAGCCGTGAATGTGTCTCTTTAAAACACAATAGAAAAGTTTAACTTTCCTGTTCTGGAAAGAAACAAATTGAGATAACTAGATAAAATATTTAGAAAATAAAGATCAGGCATTGTTCAGAGCTCATGTCACGTACCGTGACAACCGTTGGCTTGTCGATAATGAAGAGATCAAAGGCAGAAAACCCAATGGACCTTGCATTCAGTCGGCTAAGAAAAATGGTAAGCTGCAAGACAAGAAAAGATATTTTAAAAAGAGACAAACGTGTGTTTTTTAGGCCGAGTTTCTACACCGTCTGAATGGGAAGGCAGTGTATGTTATATCAGAGTTTTGATTAGATAAGTACGGCACTTTGTTCTATATCCGCATCAGACTATACTGATATAGAGTTTTAAGTTAATTCGCACGGAGTTTTAGGTTAATTAACCTCCATCAAAAGTCAGTTGGCATCAAGTTGTCAGTTAGGTGTCAAGCTTCGCGTGTCAATCATTGTGTCAGAAAATCAACAAGTTCAACTGGCTTGCAAGATTTCAGGGCAGGAGGGGGGGGGCACACACAAACGTACAGTCACTTGTCACTTGAAACTTACCCATCGTTTTATTTTTGCACAAGTTTATTGGGAATAATGCACACACTGAGCAAATAAAAACACAGACTTTCGCTTTGGTGCCCTTTCGAGGAAAGTCAGGGCCCTTTTGAAATTTTGGTAACCCCTTCCAACGCTTGACCTGATCCGGCCCTGGATCGCGATCAGGAATAAGTTTTCTTGGTGACAGTTAAAGTGAGAATTGGTACAGGTAACATCCGTTTCGTATTACAGTACAATTCAGGCCAAGAAGGATTTGGAAACATCTCACTTCTATATGCTTCTAAGCTTTACTAAAATTAGGTGATTAAAATTCAGACGCTAATTTTTAAAGTCTGGCATACACACGCATCTCACAAACTGAAATTGATTCAAATTATTCTATCCTAAATCGGAAATTCAAGTAACTACTAAACGGTGCTGAGAAGAATTATTACACTCTTAGAATTTATTTTTTATTTATACTATGCCCAAAAAGTTTTGGCTCCTGGACAATTTCCAGTAATATTAATATACCATGGGTAGTTTCCGGTAATATTAGCGCACAATGGACAATTTCCTGTATTATTAATATACCATGGACAGTCTCCGGTAATATTAATATACAATGGACAATTTCCGGTATTATTAATATACCATGGGCAGTTTCAGGTCATATTAATAAACAATGGACAATTTCCGGTAATATTAATATACTATGGGCATTTTCCGGTAATATTAATATACAATGGGCAATTTTCGGTAATATTAATATACCTATTATTATAATTTATAATCAAATTGCTTGCTTGTAAATGAACATGAAATATATACATTAAATGTAAAAAGGACTTAATTCAAAACTGGAAATATAGATTTAGATTAATATAATGTAGATTTAGCGAATATTTATACCTTTTGCAATTTGTCAGTTGGAACATCTTGAAGATCTATCTTGTACAGGAGATCTAAGGATCCATGTGCCTGGAAAGATAAAGTAAGTTAAATGAGCACTGTCTACGTTGCCTGGATTTAGTGTCCTCTTTCCCGTGTTCTTAAATTAAAAGGTATTCTGTGAATTCCATTTTTTTGCACAATATCCACAACGTTTTTTGTTTTGCAACTGACATTTTTATATGCTCTTATTGCATAGATTGTGTCTAAATGGAACGCCACAAAATGCATGTAGTTTCCTCTTCCCCGTGAATGGATAGACAGTATTATGGTAACTATGCTAAGGTTTTTAAGAGTCACATATATTCTGCGTCAGTTTCTGTATTAAAGTGAAACTTTCGACGAGTTATGCTAAGAGTTGCAGTCTCAACCGTCCAAACAGGAAGCTGCATCATCATAATTGTGGCTCACAGGTGAGACACCGCGCTCCGGGTAATATTCCTTTGTGCTTAGCTCTACATCTTCCAAGTAGACTTTTATCCCTACTTGTGAGACCATATGCAGTAATAGAAGTTCAGATTGACCAGTTTAACTCTCTGAACGTACACTGTTTGATGTGGTCAAGACCATCAGCTAGCTCTGCTTTGCCATTTCAATGCTTTCTAGTGTTAGCATATAATGAACATGTAAGGATTTCAATTACAGATATCAAAAAGAGTCCAATCCCTCGATTCCGGTATAAAGATCAACCGTTTTTGTCCAAAAGTTTTCAAAGAAACGTGTATGTTTGGTATATATGGTCTTTAACATCATGCCTTCAATTACTCTGGAATATATACTACACACGTTTATGCTAGTAATGCGAATATTTATTATAAACTGTGTTTTTATGGTGTCCTAAGTCTCTAGATTAAAGGTGAAAGTATGTCGAATAGGACCAATCGTTTGTATAAAAAAATTATCTTTCGAACAGGCACTGTAAGTCTCATTGGCAAGTATTGCTCAATATTTACCTCCTACACTCCAAATTCAAAATATTGTATAAGAATGTGGCAAACGAGAGATGTTCCTATTGTCTTGATAAAATAAAAAATAGAAGATTAAACTATTATTTGTGGCGGTTTAATAGGTATTATCACATGTTTTACCGACCTACAGCTACATATGTATAAGGAATATTTATCTGATAAATATCAAGAAAAGAAAATGGTCACTAAACCCCCTCCCCCACCCCGACGTATTTATAGCTTCAGTACCCTTCAAACTATGTGTCAAACTCAACCTTACTTCAGCGTTAACAAGGAAATGAAGGGTCACTAAATCTCCCTTCCCTACCCCCGACGTATGTATTGTTTCATACACTTCAAACTATGTATCAGACTAAACAAAACTTACTGCAGCGTTGACGGCGGCACCGCCGATGAAGACGACGAAGAGTTGTACTGTGCAAAGTACTACCGACCACCAGGTGGCCCCATATGAGAAAGTGTCAGTCTTCTCGAACATCACAAAGTAGAGCGTGAAGACAATGAGCGGGATAGCCGTTGCAACCGTGACGAAGATGAACATGGAGAAAATGCTGTCAGCCTGACTGATAAGCCGACACAGGTTGTCATGGCGGAGCCGGTGGGATTCAATTGTGTTGGAGACACAGCCTTTTTCCTCTACATCTGTCTTCAGACCTCGGTACTGCTCTCGAAAAGCTCTGTAGAACATGATACAAGTTAGAGCAAATTGCGCCGTCAACAGGAACCACGTCGACACGAAATAAAAGTAAGCTGTGAACAGGAAAATATTCACAAAGATGGCTTCTATTGAAGAGAGGGTGACCGTGGTGTTTGCTCTTGTTGTTTGTAGAGTACTGGTTGTCAGAAAAACGCCAGAACACACGACCCAGCATGCGTAGAAGATTGTCAAAAAAATGGCCAGATTGCGTACCATGGAACGTGTCTTTGTTCCTGTGTTCTCCATGTACTTGTCCCATGCCATATAAAATGACGGCCAGTGTCGGCCCATAACTAGATTATTGGCTGCATAAAATGCTACCTGCAAGAACCACGCCGAGGAGATTATATCCCTGCACAGTTTTCCATCAAATGCATGAACAGATGCAAATTCTTTCAGAGAGAATAGGAAGTTGCTCCAGAGCAGTAATAAAATAATAATGGCGTAGAACATGTACTTCCGTCGAATAAGCTGTCTGAATATACCAATATTTTCCTCTTCCATAACAATATGTCGGCGGCGGAGCCCAGCAATGCTTAGACAGGCCAGAAAGGGTTTAATGGCGACCTCCAATTTGTCTGAAAGAACCGATGCTGACTGAGTAAGGTCCTCCACTTTCGTCAAACGCATAGTGAAAACTTACTTGCGAAATGTACATTAAATAATCTTACAAGCAAAACAAATTTATCAACTGTCCCACGAATATCAAGGCATACATTGCAAGAAACATAGCGATAATTTTTACTTAGTTAAAAAATCTTGCTCTTGTGATGTAATTCAGCCACTTTTCATTTGTGAGTCTTTTCGACAGTTACAGGGAAAACTCAAAGCACCTTTCCCTTCTGAAACACGGTAAACTCTGAAAATTGCCACTTAATATTCTCTCTCGTCCCAAACAGAGGTTGTTGCATTATCAAATGGATCGATCGGACCGACACCTGATCCTGACAACCTGCTTCTGAAGGAAGTCAACTTTACGAGGCCACTAAGGTACCAATGGACGGCATAGCAGTGCAAAATAAGACCACGGTCCAGACACTTACAAGAGTATTTATTTCTTTCAAAATGACAGATGAATAATTTAACAGTAAACTTGTCGTAAGGGCAACGCTTCATCGCCTCACAGGAAAAGCTGTGCACAAGATGGGTTAACGGTAAGAACTGAAAAACTCTACAAGGACACTATTACTTGCTGACTGGATCGTAGTGGCAGTAAAGGGTTTAAGCTGTTACATAATCCGATCCATCCGTATGAATCTTTCTCATTATGCCCAGCCTTCATGAGGATGCTTTACAGGAAATCGTGCACCATTTCAATTAGCTATGTTTACCGATGATTGAATTATGTTTGTTTACATCTCTTTTATGGTATTTCAAGTGTTGATTATTTCAATAAGTACTGAATCATGTCGCATGTTTAACGTCTCGTGGGAGAAATATCATCTCTTCTGGTAATGACATTGTCAATTCAGATGAGACTGATGAGTGGACAAGAAAGATGACAGCTCGGTTTGGATCGATTCCAGACATTTTAAACGATTCATTGCTTATACGCATAGTTAATCAACTGGTCAGTCTGTCTTACAGTTTTCTTCATACTAGCTTTCAAGTGAGAATAGAAAATAAATAATACTACTCCCCCCGCAAAAAAAAAAAAAAAAAATTGTGGCTAAACTGTTCCATTTTAATATCATTTTAAATCTCTCTCTCTCTCTCTCTCTCTCTCTCTCTCTCTCTGGCTCCCACGGACTGCTCGGGCTGCACATGTTGCGTAATTCCGTCTAAGTCTTTGCTCATTTGTTCATTTGCTCCTTCTTGGTCTTGCAGTATCTTCTGTCATGCCTTTGAATACACAATTTGTACACTTCCTATCACATATGAAGCCTCCATACCATGATCTTAATAAGAAGCCATGCAGGTAGAAACTGCTTTCAGTGTCCTAGCCTGCCTCTCTCTCTCTCTCTCTCTCTCTCTCTCTCTCTCTCTCTCTGACAGTGACTCTTCTCCTTTTGGGTGGATGAGAAAAAAAAAATCCACTTTCAGCTCTACATATGCCTGCTAACTTGTCCCAAGGTACTCCTTTCATGCTGACAATGGTTTAGTATATCAACCAATCAGCCATCGATAGTCTTTCTCTCTGCTCTAGTACATTCGTAAAATCTATAACTTGAACTCCATTCCTTCTCTTCGCCATGAAATGTATCTTCCCATCTCTTTCCTCTTCCACATATGTATCGAAATACTTCTCCATTTCTTTCCTCGATTCTTTCACAAATGCTTAGTTGTCCTTGTTAGGTTTATACAATGTACATGTAGTGAGCTAAAACTCACAGTTCACAGTACATGTAAATGTCAAATGGTAAATCTTTCAAAATATATGAAATTGTCCCAACACCCTGGTATGGCATCTTGGTTACTTAGGTCGAGCCATAGCTGATACAAAAAAGGAGAGACAAAAGTATCACTTTTAAGGCAGTGACGGCAACGACGGCCTCAACAGTGTGAAGAACCTTTTTCTGCTAATGTTTTTTGAAATTCCCAGGTCTTCAACATTATTATATGTATTCAGTTCTAACTTTGGAATAATATTTAATATTGGATAAAATAACACTTTCGGACCATAGTGAAATTTAAATACAAGTACGAGCTTTTCTCGAATAAAAAAATAAATAAATAAATAAATAAATGTGTGTGTTGGATTTTTAACGTAGCTTTAACAATTTTTCAGTCATATCAAATAAATAAATAAATAAATGAAGTTTCTATAAATTCTAATGACATTACTCTTATTATAGCTACTACTCTAAAATTAGACCCGTGGGTATTATTCACAAGTTATACTAAAGGTAATAAAATATCGTCTTCTTTGATATTTCAAGTCAAAGAAATGTTGTTTAATATACATAGCACAGCCGCATGACGTAGGCTTAAAGCAAATGGATACTACTAAAAAGGTCCTGGTTCGAAACTCGGCATAGATGATAAAGGCTTTGCGGACTCTCTACAGATATTATGAACTTCTGAGAGAGTGACAGGTCAAAGGTGAAGTAGTTGTATTTGCAACATGCACAATAGAGAGAATGTTGGCATACCTCTATGTTACTTTCATGTACTGTGGGTGAAATTTCTTTGGATATTGTACTTGTGGATATTGTACATGATTGCATACAGCTAACCAAATTACTGCTCCCATGTGCTCAAAAAAATCGGCCTGAAATAGTCTAAAGTTCGCTATCTTTAACAGTTATTAAAATTGGGAAAACGAATTTTGCAAGACTAGTCGATACTAATGTCTGAAAATGAAATGAATGAATTACAAAATACATAAAATGTAAAAGAGTTATCTTTTTTTTTTTTTTACAATTTACCTCTGAAGTCCAGGAATCAATCATACACCAAAATAAAAGGAATTAAAGTTCTTTTGACAATACCTAAGATATTCAGGGTCTTTTTTTAAATAGCAAGTATAACAAGCTAGGACAACCGATGAAAGTCTTGTTCTTGAAATCTAACCCTATGCAAAATACGAAACTGAAGAGCACGCCTTTATATAGAGAAAAATAGCTTCCGGTTCCACTGAACTGTTGACATGTTCATGATTTATGCTCATAAAATGATGAAGTATATGCACGCATGATCAACAATCACTATTTCTAGATTCACTGGGCCGTTCCCACTCTCACACGTATATTTTTCTGTTCGTTAAACGATGGCGTATATGTGTAAATAAATGATGACATAAATGAACGCAATAATCAATGACGTAAAACATTAATACTCATGCACACTTCAATACTTGATGTATGAATGTCAAATAACGTGACAAATATTACAATCCCCATTAATAAGTGTTTCAAGTAAAAATAAGTCAGAATTGAAACAGAATCATCGTGTAAGGTTTAAGAGATTCTTTACAATAAATGAAGTGAACATAGATTTTATGGCAACAACAATCGAGAATTTTACGAATTTATCAAAGACATTGGACCATGAACAAGACATTTGGTGCTGTCAAAGCTCAATTACACATAACGATCGGACTTATGAAGAGGTACGCAAAAGAAGGTGAACAATTTGAGTATTTTTTTTTTTTTTTTTTTTTTTTTTTACTATCTAACCTGATCTATAAGAGCATTGACGTACAAAGCATATTTTACATGGCATATGACATAAATGAAAGTACAAGATGGTTGTTTAACAGGACTGAATATTTCACTTTGCGCAAAGATAGATCCCAACCGCTGAGAGGAAGCTGATCCATCGATCTGCCTGAATATGTTAGAGCAAAAACGTTCGTGATGATGTGAGAAACGAAGACGTTAGGTTTTTCTTTGATGCTAAAGTACCTGTGTTAAACACACAAGTGATCACGTAAAAAAAAATCATCATCATAAAAGTTAGATAGATATAGTCATTGGCATTATAAATATCAGTTAAAAAGAGAACATTAGCAAAGCTGAGAAATGAGTTTAATATATCTGTAAATGGTTATGAAACAGCAAACCTGCTAGAATAACTGAAATAAAATGACAAAGACATGTTGACATGTAAATCATATCTCAGTATGAAGGTTCTAATGACTACAAAGATAGAAGGTTCTGAAAAAAGATCAAGATTGATATCATCTCATACAAATAGAAACGACGAACAAAAATATACCTGTAAAAATGTTTTAAATGTTATGATCCACCAGAACAAAATTTCAGAGTATTGAAGACTATGTTGTAATAACAAGTTACAAATCACTCCGCTAGCAAAAGTGTTTCCAACAGCACTGGATGAAGAAAGATCATGTACGTAATAAAAATAATATATGAATGATAAGCTGACAAACAACACTACAAAACTAATATTAAACCAACCCAAGCTCCTTCTGAATCTACCGATTCCTTTTTTAAGAGAACAATGACACTAACGACGATGATACAAACGAAACCATAACAAAATACAAACCACACAAGCGTGAGTACTACATAGAATCTACATGATGTTTGCTGTAGATATGTACATAGCTGATACGATAACGAAATAATAATGGATCGAGCAAGACTGAACGAAGTTAAAAAAAACAGTAGCAACATTCAACCTCATTCTGAATAATTCTCAGTTATAAAATTTAAACTAGAGACAAAAAAATAATGGTCCGCATGTTATTTATTGTGAATTTTGAAAGTATGCTAGTCACAACGTGAACCTAATGTACAATTGTACCTCAGGCACAGTCTTGTAAACAATATAGCAACATTGTATTGTCAGAACACGTTACCTATGGTGATCACATATCTTGGATAATGAAATCACCTAAACACATTCAGTTAAAGTACTGTTGGCGTGCTAAATCAACAAGGGATATTAACAAATGATTTACAGAAGAACGACCTGGGTAAGAGTAAAAAAGATATAGTACACGAAGAATTAAGTATCATAAAATACAAACTTTTGGCGTTCACTGACGAAGACGTAAAACTATTTTAATTCAACGAAGATATGTTACATCTGTAAGAAAACAATTTCAGGACAAAGTTCGAGACGACGATCGCTCACTGGGTACATAAATAGGTCCAGCACATAAAGAATGTAATTTGAATTACATATACCCCAAAACCCAATGTAATTTCAATTAAAATACCCCCAAATACCCATCATTGTTCATCAATAACTTGACTGGTTATGACTTTTTCATCACGAACGAAGATTTTGTGAACAGGTAAAAGCATACTGAACAGCCATGAAAAATACATTGAATTTATTCATGATTTCATGGTCGATAATGTCATGAACGAAGGTAATAAAACAAAACTGTTAAATGGAAATTTAGTTTAGATGATTCATGGGACAGCATATAGAACAGATGGTTCAAAACCCATAATGATGACAAATTTACGGAAGAAATGATACTGCCTGCAAATATGCAATTGAAATATTTGAGGAAAGGCTTTCACCAAATATGAATGGGTTGCACCGAATGATTTAATGGAAAAATTGTACCACCAATAATAATGAATAACAGTATGTGCATAATGTCTTAGAAGATTGTAACCTTGGAACACACGGAGATCTTCATAAATACCACGTAAAGAAAGGTACAAAGATGTTACGTTATATATTTAGGAATTTAGCAATAACAGCGTTGTTATGAGTACAGTTCTCCTGGATTAATAATTGATGCATATTTAAAGATATTAAGTGTAGATCTGGAACTTTTAACTAATTGTAACATGTTTCTAATAATTGAGGGTGGAAGACGTGTAATTAGTATGACACTACATGGGTTTGTAAAAGTAAACAAATAATATTATTCGGGAAAAGATCGTAAATAGAGGATCTTAAATTTGTAATTATGAAATATTTAATTTATTAAACGAGTTGAATAATGTCCAGCTTTTGCGAGCCTTCATCTGAACAATGCCATTAGTTTTACTTGTTGTTCTTGTCTTGGGGTTTTACGCCATTTTTCATAGCATGATATGCAATACATGACTAAACATTCCCTGTGGGAGTAAATGGGCCATTTTCTGACAAATGTTGATTATTTTTCCTCAATTCCCTTTCGGGATTCGAGTTCAAGAATGGCCCCCAAAATGTTCATTGTAATAATGAAAACAAAAAGTTCCTGAAAGCTGTGTAATGAAATATTTCACATGGTCTTGTCCAATCAGTAAATGAGAATACTGTGTAAGAATTTCACGGGCAATTTGGACCAATCAGAATCATATAAAGTGATAAGTGATATTTTAACATGTTGTAATATAAAAAATATGAAATTGCACATACTATAGGAAAAGTGTACCTAATATATGTGATAAGATAAATATGACAGTGAGTACAAAAGGTTATGGTCAAGGTCATTCATTATTTACCTGAATCCTATATCGGAGGGTCATAAAAGCCACTATATGCCGATAAAAGAACTAAAGCAACTTATGAACAAATTAAATTGAACGTTTCGTCAATTGGCCTGATGATTAAGATACTCGATTAATTTTAGAATTTATATGGAGATATTGTATTTACATTGCTATTTTAAGAATTATCTAGGTCACGCAACAGCAGCGCAGCTGCATATTAAAATTTCTTCATGGGCCAGGCGAACTGAAATTGCACGGGTGGTCGCCAAGTAACAAAACCGCTGCCCTATCGCAGCTGTTATCGATGCTCTGGCTGTGTCGCATTTAGAAATTTCGAAGATTACCGGAAAATCATCCCACAGGCAAACAAACCAAGCATGGCTACAATAGTGTCAAATGTGACGGAGCTGCTGAGCCGCTAATGTTGTACCGCGACAAGGACACGGTTGAGGTGTTCCAAAGCAACATAGACACTACGCTTGACGTATACAAAACGCCTGTTGACATCTACATATGTGAGAGTACAGCGCTCCCCCCTTCCCTCGTTGTCTGTGAGGCTCTGACCAGATTTTACAGGAACGTGAGTTTTAAAGACCAAGCTAGAAAACTGCAAACGTCCAACGTGGGCATCAAAGACATTGTTTTGAAGCCGCGAATCTGAGACTCTGGCGTGTCGGTGACTTTTCATCAAAGACTAAGTCACTGTAAATACAGAATTGAAAGTTAGAACATCTGGCGGTGAAATGAGTGGAGACTTCTTAAGGAACGGAAACCTACGGATGCAAGAGCCATCGATGATACTGATGCTATGACGAAACACTATGTTGATATAAAGGCCCCCGAAGTGCGATCAGCTCTATCCTTACCAATATGCGTAGCAAATTTATGGAGCCTATTTAGGGAAATATTGACAAACGAAGGAAATTTTAAAAAATATGAAATAGCAAATGGCAGAGTTCTTCTCACTACTGTTGGATAAGACTTTGACAAACTGAATCATATTTTAAAAGTGCGTGAGTCTGAATCGTACATGTTCATCTTAGCAGGATTTAGGAGTGTGGTGGGGTGTAACAAAGATGGTGGCAAAAGTTTTTTTTTTACAATTATAATATTAATATCATTAGTTGATTGAGATGAGATTCAGTTTGAAGGAATCAGAATCTATCCGATATGGTCCTTAACTATCTTTCACATTTGTGTTTCAAATTTAGTATTATATATACGTGATGGACCTTCAACAGCCACATGATGATAATCTTAAGGAATATGAGGGTGATGGGGTGCTGGATCTGCTGGGATGGCATGTTAACATCGACAACAATTTTGTTTCATTGGTTGAAGAATATCTACGTGAGAACTGGGATAACAGAACCTCTGACACAATCAAATCTAAATATGCAGAGGGTCAAACAGAAATCGATAGTTGCGAGCAGTTTGATGTACTAATACCAATAAGAGAGCATGGCAGTATTTGTACGATTACTTTAATTCAAAATGACAAGAAAACGAGTAATATTTCGTACACAATAGCAGCGTTGCTGGATATGTATTTCAACCAATACGTTATACAGTGAGTTCTAATGAAATCACAGCCATAAAACAATAAGTAAACGTTGTGTATCTCCTGTAACTGCTAGGATTATGTAGAATCACATGCCCTGAAATTATCGAAAGTATTGAAATTGGTCTCAAGTCTCCAAAGTCTTTGCTGAAACTGCAAACTTAACTGCGCGGTTGTCATTCGGTTATCAGTTTTATAGCCAAAAGCTGAATGAATTGATTATTACGGAAAGTAAAGGAGGGGGTGGGTGTCAAAAGCTGCATCTATTAGATATGATTTGTAAGTATCACCAGCACCCGCATAATTGTCTTAATACGAATTACTCAGAGCAACGGATGACAAACCCTCTCTTGCTTCCGTCATTTTTACACTTGGCAATGAGTAGAATTGTTGTAATCGCCGCATTGGCATCGGTGCTGGTGCGTTATGATTGATCAGTGTTAAGATGCCATATGTCCTTTATTGGATTGCTCAGCATTCGAAGGAGTTATACAAAATTGGAAAACATTATGAAACTTCTGAACCAAGGTTTCTTGAAGATATTCATATATACCGCATTTTTCACTTCGGCATCAGCGCTTAGGTCAAGGATAGAGAAAATATGTAATATTGTTGAAGTTAATACAAATTCAGACCTCACATGAGTAATATTGTTGAAGTTACTCCAGATCCAGACCTCACATGAGTAAGATAACATCTCCATTTGACCATGTGCAACAACTCTGGTTATGCCTTTTTATATGATACCAAAAATGTTTGATAAAGTATGGTGATTCAGTGGGTGGGGTATAAGACATTCATTAAAAATAGGTTCCTATTCCAACCGAAAAAGAGATATGGGGATCTTAATCTACGAATTTTAATAATTTGTTTCATTATAGCTCACTGTGTGAAAGAGATTCTCCCTCCAGAGAAAATGCGGCCAACAAACTCTCACTCTCGTTCTGCTCTCAACAGCGTGCTCAATTAAAGGGACGTAACCCCTCATGTCAACTTTGGCTATGCTATTGATTATCTTTTCTTGTATAGGTTTCTTATTCACACATGCGTTCATATTTGTTCTTTATATCTTTGATTTTAGACTGTTAGAATTTTTTTAAAACAATAATATCAATGTTCTACGGCCAAAGGATCCCAAAACGTATCTGGATTCTTCCTACTTGGGAACTTACACTTTGCAAAAACCAGTTTTGTCCAAGGTGTAATGTTTGATTCAAATTATCTAGTACATATACCTGTACAGACTGTTACAAGAAACTCTTATAAAAGTGTAAATATATTATTTAACTCCAGGTTCCTGCCTATTAATATTAATATTATTCTGTTAGAGGCTTCCATGAAAGCATGTTATGGTAATATGAATCTGGTACGTGCATATATAATACAAGCCTATATCGTGAAAAAAATGTCTTCTGAGACACACACCAAATGTAGGTATTTAACCTCTGAACTGCAATCATTAACATTTGGATTATAGCTTAGGTATGATGTGTTCAATCAGATTAACATCTGGATTATAGCTTAGATATGATGTGTTCAATCAGATTAACATTTGGATTATAGCTTAGGTATGACGTGTTCAATCAGATTAACATTTGGATTATAGCTTAGGTATGATGTGTTCAATCAGATTAACATTTGGATTATAGCTTAGGTATGATGTGTTCAATCAGATTAACATTTGGATTATAGCTTAGGTATGATGTGTTCAATCAGGTTAACAGTGCAGATATGAGAACAAGAGTCCTTCAAAATCTAAAACACTGACAATCGCCATATGGGCCATGGAGAGGACGCCGTCCCACATAAAAAATGAAATTTTCGACAAAAAGAGATGAATGTCAGAAGTCGAGATTATTATATCGTACGTCGTACGAAATGGACAACATAAAGTCCATTAAAGCCTAAATCAAACTATAATATAATATATCCTATAAAACAGACTTTACTGAGTCATTTAAAGCCTAAAGCACTAACAACCACCATATAGGTCATGGAGTTGACATGGACTCACACATTGCAAGACTGCACTCAATATCAAAGTCGAGCTTACTAAATACATAGGTCTTATAGAAGGGACTAAAACGCTGGCCATCAACATATGGACTTGGGGGGGGGGAAGAGAAATGGGCCGACACTGCCCATACCCATAGTAAATATCGAGTTTGTTTCAGAGAAAGAGATCAGTGTCTAAAGTGGTGATTTTCAGAGCCTTTTTTCGGAAACGAGGTTGCTCACCTTGGAGTTCAACTCTTTTGTCCGGTCAATGCACATGCTTATTTTTGCACCTCACCTTCTGGGAATTATTCTCGTAATCTGTTACATTGTCAATGTAAACAGTTGTAAAACCTGATATACCCAAATTAAAGCAAGCCCAACACGTTGAGTTTCGGACATTTACTATTTTATTTGTACTGCTTGATTTCCGTTTATCAGTAGATGCTATTTCTCCGTAATATGTGAATAACTATGACTGGTTTTCTGTCATATGTTTATAAAATAATAGATTGAATAATGTAAAAACATCGCGTCCGCAGAAATTTCCCTTGATATGGAAACCCCTATAAATAATTGTCAGTCAGTACACTTTGTTATGATAATTAGTTTTCGGGTCTATACAACTTATTACCTAACTCCCTTAAAGCCTAAAACACTGGCAACCACTGTATGGGTCACATGGTGCTTGTCCATGGGGAAAAATCAGAATTTCGTAAAAGAAAGATCAATCTCAAAAGTCGGAATAATTATATAAGATATTAGGATTGTTCTCTTTGTCGTAATCCTGATTTTTCCCATGGGCATGCACATTGTAGGCTGATGTGGATCACTCTTCCCGCTTGACCATGATGGTAGGCTTTGAGGACTTTTTGGAGTTCATTCTTTAGGATATATGTGTAAAATAATCCCGACTTCACTCATCAGTCTATTTTTCTCGAAAAGTATGTTTTTCACCATGTGCATGTCCAGCGTGAGCTTGTACGGGACCTTGTCACCCATCCCCACACGACCCACATGATGGTGGTCGGTGTTTTAGGCTTTTAATCACTTATGTTTTCGTGTCTACTAGCAGCAGCATCGAGAACCTCGCATTTTTTGGACGTCACGATTTACCACAGTCTACCACAATCCACGACAATTTAGTGCAATCCACTACAACCTACCACACTCTACTTCAATCTACCACACTCCACTACAATTTACCACATTTGGACATGAAAATACTACAATCTAAAATCTACATAAAAAAAATTTTATCATGATAAGAAAAAGGCAGACCAGGCGTAGTCGTTAGTTTTGGATTGTAGCGGATTGTGGTAGACTGCGGTAAATCGTGTTTCCACATTTAACGCTGCCATCGTTACTGCTCACTGCTAACTTCATGTGCGCTGATGACTGCCCCCCCCCCCACTGTAGTTGTTAGAATTTTGGATTTCCAGCATCACATTTAACTAACCCAGCTTTCCAATAGTCCGGAATTAGAATGATATCAAAAGATCAGACAATTCATCTATTTAACACAAGTAAAATTTGCTTTCAACAACGTAAAACAAATTTGTGCATATTTTGTAATGTTTGTGACATAACATCATTTATTTCATGTATGTTTAAGTGATGTTAGGTAACGGTAATTATCATGGCATGTTCTAAATGTTTAAAGCATAACTATGAAAAAAATATTTCAGAAAGCAGCCTAGTTATTAATGAACCATAGCAAACACAATTTGGAAGTTGTAAATTATATAATGAGAAAGAAAAGACAAAAGTTTCAAATTGAACAGACTTCTTTGGGCTGCTGAACTGAAGTCGTCCTTGCGTTCCCTCGTAACCACTATTTGATTTTGAAATTTGTCGTAGCACCAGCTATATCGGAGCTAAATGTGCTGTTAAAGTCTCTCTCTCTCTCTCTCTCTCTCTCTCATCAGCTTTCATTGTTTAGTGCAGCGAGGAAATGTCCACATGTATATGTTTCCACATGGGCGGAAGAAGAAATGGGGCGTTGTAGCGTCTGTATGGGCCCGTGTTATTTGGAGGATGGGTCGGTTACTAGATAACGGGTATGGCACGCCTTTGGGACGATAACGTGGAAAAGTTTCGCGAACTCGATGTAATATTGCAGGAATTTGAGAGAGCCACTTAGAAACGACCTCTGTAGTCGAGTTCTTGATTACGCAAATCGAAACTTCAGTTATCAAACTACCTGTAAGCCAGCAATGCCATAACGTGAGAATATATTACTTTCGCAAAACTTGAACGCTGCTCTTAACACCCAAATTCACTAATGAGGCACGAATCAATGTCGCTGACACGTTAACTCATTATATACGTTTCTTTCCTTAATGCATACCTATTTGCTATATCAATATACGTCTATCATTCCAAAAAATCAATGTAAACAATTAATAAAGCTTGGATCTGAAAATATCGCAACCTCATTGGTGTATATCAATACCTTCGTTACTGTCGCCAGTGTAATTAGGAGCTAATTCTGTCAGATAAAGATGAAAAATAAAACTGAAGATTGAATTAAAAAGTCTCTGAATCAATCGTGTATACTCTCTGAGAAACCTAAAAGCAAATTTTGAATAATTATACCCTGAACAATCATTCAAGAGGCTTCAGAATGTAGGTCGCTAAAGTCATGATAAATACGTAACCCTTTTTTATGCACGGCGTTTTTTGTTGTTTTTTTGTGTGTGTGTAAAACGATGGTTTTTGGGGAGTATAAAAGGCGCTCAAAATTCACTTGTACGTTTTATTATATAAAAAAAAGAAGAAAAAAAAAAAAAAAAAACAAAAAAAAAAACTAACTAAATAAATGGTTATTGTTGATGCATATCATTTTTTTACTTGCCTTATGTTGTGATGTTCATTAGTTATAAAATATTGGATACTTATGTTACTTGGTCCAAATAATATGAAATCAAAATCAAAGGATTGAATAAACCCTTCGAAAATGTAATCATGTTTCATATATGTCTGAAAATAAAATCTGGATAAATCTATCAAGTAATATTTTGACAAATTTTAGCATAAATAATGCTTAATAATACGTACGTTACCGATACATACGTGACAAAGATATACTAAGCTGCGGAACACGTGATGATAGCCGGCCAACTTTGCATGCTGAAAGGTGTCATGCCGCCATCTTTCAATTCTCAGTTTTAAAAAAAAAACAAAAAACATCAAGTACAACGAGGACAAGCCAGTAAAATTGTTATACTCTATGTACTAAAGACCACCTATAGGTAAGCGATTCAGATTAAAACTTTTGGTTGACACTTACGTTTTTATTGGACAGGAATCAGTGAAAAAGAAAGAGTAGATATCATACGTTAAAATATAGTGACCTCTATGTTTATAAGCGATGTAATCACTGTGTATAAAGTACTGATACATACGTTACAGAGCGTAACGTATGTATTAAGACTTAATCCAGAACAAAAATGATTATCAGTGTAAAATATGAATACAAGTTAGATCTTCACTTTAGCTCTACTATACAATTGTTCTTAAAAACACAATTAATATTAGATAATTTTTTTTAAAAGTTTTAAAACTGACTGTGAATGACATGAGTCTATTCGGTAACTAATGGTTAAAGGACTAGCATAAAAAAGAACAAATCTTTAGTGCGAAGGTAAATTATAAACAAACTATGAAAAAAAAATTAAATACGAAGGTAAATTAAAAACAAACCATGTGAGTAAATATTTATTAAAAAAAAAAAAATTAATTTCAGCTATACTCAATACTTCACATGATAATTTGGTAACGTATTATCGATACTTAGGTTATTAGTCCCCTACCGGTGAAACCTGGAGGGACTCTAGGTTTGCACTGACTCGTTCTTGTTTATTTTAGAATGGCCAAAACAAGAAAGGAAATACAAAAGGCCTACGGGGAACGCCAGAAAGCTAAAGGTCCGGAGTTCCTCCAAAAAAAGAGAGCTAGGCAAAGGCAATATTATGTGCCATCGTCACAAGTAAGTAAGAAGAAAAGGGAGGGGAGAAACATGAAAAATAAATTAAGAAACAGACTTTCACGGCTGAGAAAAAAAGAAAGAGAAGAAAGCAACGAAAGCGTAAGTGAACAGACCAGTGGATATGACAGTGATATTGTACCAAGAAATGAAGAGCAGAATGATCACCTGATAGTAAGGATACCATTTATTACTAAAAGTAACAAAGGAAAAGTTTGCAGATGATCAGGCGTAGGGCTCTTGTGCGTGCCGACAAAAATATAGGTATTTTGAAATCTGACGTTTCAAACCTGAGACGTAAGATAAAGACAAAAATAAGAAAATTAAGCGACTAAGTAAAAAACTCAGACTTTGACGGCACCTAAGGAATTAACACCAAGTAAACGAGCCGATGCAAATGTTGAAAATTTTATATCTGACCCCAAGAAGACGGAATCTTGTAAGACGAAAACTCCTTGTATGCAATGCAGTTTTGTCTGAAATAAAGGCGTCAAAACAGTCTCATTCTCTAAAAAGACGCCGTGTTCTACATCAGATTATTTCTGGGTCGATAATGAAAAAGTATCGATGTTTAAAAAAGTTAAGTAGCTTCACAGGCTTATGTTGGCGCTCTCTGGGAAATGTAAACGACAAAGGTCTCACCTATTTTAAAGAGAGATGACAATGCCTCTCGCGTTCAATTACATCATCAGTCTGAGATTTCATGATGCGAGACTATAATAATTGTGCACAACCATGCAAGGCAGATTCCAAAAAAATGGACAATGGAGAAAAATGACATACACGTGTCCTGAAAGATTACTTCAGGAATCTTCACTACAAATACAAATGTGAAAATCCGAATCACACTATTTCTCTAGCTACATTCGGACGTTTGAGACCAAAACATATACTGCTTGCCTCATTCATTTCCAGAAATCCTTGTCAATGTATACACCATCAAAACATGGTCCTCAAAGTTCAAGCTATAAGAAAAAATGGAGTCAAAATGAGTGAGAATCCTGAAAATCTAATCGGTAATGCAGATGACTTTCATAAACTTCTCAAAACTCTGCCCAGCAATGTTGTCTATAGGACCTGGAAAAAAGTAACACTTGAGAAGAGGAAAACCAAAATGAAAATCGTGGAAATCGAATGTCAAGTAGAAAGCTTCAAAGAAGATCTGAAAAAGCAGTTAGAACTTTTTGACCAGCATGTACAGAGAGTCCGTGAGCAGTACCAGCACATAAGGCAGCTAAAAGAATCTCTTCCTGAAGATGAAATTGTTGTACAGATGGACTTTGCAGAAAATTTTTCTTGTAGGTCTTTGGATGAAATACAGACGGCCTACTGGAATCAGTCTATGGTTACCCTCCATCCAGTCGTTGCATACTACAAAGAGAACGATGAACTAAAACACAAAAGTTTCGTTTTTGTCAGTGATGAAATGTCACATTCTTCTGGCACAGTTACTGTATTTCTGGACAGGCTCATTCCGGAGCTGAAGGAGATGAAACCTAATCTTAAGTTTATCCATTATTGGACAGATTCACCGTCAAGCCAGTACAGAAACAGATTTATATTCTATTTGATCGCTAATCACAAAAACCTGTATTCCATTGTTGCCAAGCAGAATTACTTCGAAGTGGGGCATGGGAAAGGGCCATGTGATGGATTGGGAGGGACAGTAAAAAGAATGGTAGATGAAGCCATACGACAGGGAGATGCTGTAATCCAGGATGCTTCGGATTTTCATGTATGGGGAACAAAATCAGGTATGACTAGAGTATGCTTCATCCATGTCTCCAGTGAAGCAACCAAACTGAAACAATGTGAACTAAATTCAGTTAAAACAAAACCATTCCGAAACACAATGAAATATCACGCAGTCGGCATCACTGATGACTCTAAAAAATTGATGACCCGTGAAACCTCCTGCTACTGTTCAGTGTGCATTACGGGTTCTTACTGTGACAGCTGGACCATTCAGAACTTCTCTTGGAGTCAGCTGGCCACTTAACCAGACGAGAGCTCTTCATCAGTCACTGTCAGTGACCCACCAAGTAGTACCCATCCATCTGTGCAATCAGACGTAGCCAAGGATCCTACAATCTTTGGAAACCACACCTCATCGCCTGCATTTGTTGGATTTAAAGGAGACTTCGTAGCTGCCGTATATGATGGAAAATGGTACCTTGGAAGGATAGAAGAAATTGATATGGACGACAAAGACTGTGAGATTAACTTTATGAAAAAAAACCAAAAGGACTGTTCAAATGGCCGGAACAACCTGATCTTGTCTGGATTGACGAACAAAATATTCTTTGTAAAGTCTAACCTCTTATTCCATCTGGAAAATCTGAACGACTATTCAAAATATCTGATGCCGAAATGGAATTAATTAACAATGCATTTGCTTCACGTTAGTGAAATACATACGTTACCTAAACAGTACACGTGAACAGTCCCCTCACTTTCTTCGGCTAAAAATGTTGTTTTCTATATGTAAGACTGTATATAAGTTCAGACCTTTTTAATTGCACACAAAAGTGTACACTTAAGTTGTTTGAACTTTAAAATATTTCCGTGTTTTACACTACGACACATACGTTACCATTCCATGTTACAAAAACATTTTATAAAATACATTAGTTATTTTGTTTTATTTTAAAACTTTCGTGAATTCACTTAAATAAGCATAAAAACTTGAATCATTTTATCTTCCTATAAAATATAAAATAAGTCATAATGATTATATCAGACCAATAATTATGTGAATAATGATGAGGTTCAAAAGTCACATACAGCAGAAAAATACTAAAATGACGAATGTACGTGTTTAATAGGGTTAATCAATCATATTTGTAATAATGTCATGCCATATTTTCATGACCAAAAGGGAACCAAGAAAACTGAGTGAAAACAATTATAGATTTAATGAACAGTCTCTTGTCGTGTGCATCTGATACATACGTTAATATTTTTGGAGTGACTAAAAAGGCATACATATTTTAAACTTTTGTGCTTATATTTTGAATCGGAAACTGTTATGATTAAAATAGTATTAATTTGACAAAATGTTTTTGATGTTTTGAATATTCATTATTATCAATTTAAATGAAATTTAAAATACGAGAAAATTTGGTAAAGATGCATTTTACTTTACGCACATTTGTCTGTCTTTTCTCATAACTCATAATAGCAAAACGCAATAATGTTTTGAATTAAATTTATGTGAAATTATCGCAAAATACCTAATTATGCAATTTTCAACCATTTTCCCGGTATGATTTTATTTGTAAATCATAAAAAAAAAATACTTTCAAATACGAGAAGATCTCTTGTAACGTATGTATTTTGCTTGAGAATTAAGGTTTTGAGACCATATTTGTGAGTAAACATAAATAAAATATGGGTCAATTGGTGTTGTTGAAATTTTTACAGTTTAAATTTCAGATATTTCTCTGTAAAATAGGCGAATAAAGTTGTTGTTTCTATATTTTTTTTTCTTCCATTTTTATACGTCTAATTGCGCCTCATTGGTGAATTTGGGTCTTAAGTTCGAATGAGTGACAATGAGTTGCTCTAGTCAAAATATCTCTCCCCACATTCTAGGTTTCAGTGATTCACTTTTCGAAGCTTGAATGCGTGATACTGAGTCTCGATTTCGTAATCTTGAGACAACCAAATACAAAAATTAATTTTACTTATATAGTGTCTCTCTACATAGCGTAGTAAAGACACAAGCAATACACATATTTAAAAGAACCAACTAAATCTATTGATCATATAGTTTTTTCGAACTTCATTCACTTAAAATTCAACCCTAACATTATACACTTAAAAAACAAACTAATAAAAACCATAAAAATAAAATCTGTTGTAACACTTAAATACAAATACAATAAAACTATTACTAAACTTGATTAAAATAATTCATTTACGAACTTTTACTGGTATACTTGTTGCATTAGAGACGATATTTCTATGGAAATCATGTAATGTAAACGAATTTTACGTATATGGAAATCATGTATTCCAAACGAATTTTACGATTGGCACTCTTGAGATATCGTACTGAACGCACGAATTTTTTTTTCCGATCGCCGAAACGTTTTCACGTTATGGTTTAGGATGTCGATTAAACGAATTGGACGTCTCGATTACGGGTAAGGGTGAACCCAAAGTTATGTGTACCGATGAGCTCAAATACGTAAAGTATAGAAATCACGTGATTGAAGACTAGCTTTTGGTTGGATCTCTCTAGATCGCGTAATGGAGCCAAATATTCGCACAACATTTTGTATGTTATGGCACAGACGGCTTGCCACGTACGGGTAGCACTCAATCCGATTCACATGCCTTTTGTAAATAAATTGTGTTTGGTTATGTTGACGACGCGTAAAATCAATCAAATAATGATTACCAGATTAGTATGGTATGTCATAGGAGGTGGGGTAATATCTCGGATAATGCGTTCATGGTGGACTATGTACTCTCGCTTGATTCATTCAGGAAAATTGCGATGCAGATTTTATAATATTTGGTTTGTCATCATTTTTGCTAAATTGAACACACACACACACACACACACACACACACACACACACACACACACACACTCCCTGGTAACTTTAGTTATTATTCTAAACATAGCAAACTATTTACCCTTCCATTTCATCTGACGCCCAGGAAAATGCATTTTCATACTTAATCGTTAATTTGTCTTTCTGAGATAGCCGTTTTCCTTCAAATTTATGTAAACATTTTCTACTGTGTCTATATTAGGAGAAATTCTTCTCCTGCAAAGTCAATGCAGATCAAATTGTATTTGCCTACACGTCAGGTGGTTTCTTTGTAATCGTGCTAATTAAATAAAGTCTAAGTCCCAAAATCGTGCCTGATTTGTTGTTTGAGCCATTTAGGTTTGCTTTAGCCTTCATCAATGTTTTGGATTTAATGATTTTTTTTTTTAAACTTAGACTTTATCGAGTTAGCATTACTTTTTGAATTAGACTTTTTGGTGCGAGGACGATTTTTGAACTTAGACTTTGTCGAGTTAGCATTATTTTTAGAATTAGACTTTATTGCGCTAGGTCGATTATTGGACTTTATATATATATAT
>JAECUM010019782.1:0-19804 GCA_016617855.1 Megalonaias nervosa
ATCGGTATAATCGCCAACAATTTTAATCAGTGTTTGTTTGTCGTTGTAATACATACCGAGATGTTTAAAAATATCTAGTTTGGAAAAACTATCGTTTAGTTTTATGTTCCTGTTCAATTTTGTCTTTTTTGATTCCGCAAGTATTTTGAGACGAGCATGAGCATTGTTTAGCTTTGCTTCTTCTTACTGTCTTTTATCAAATCAGATTGAGTTATTGTATCTGTATGTTCCTTATTAAGCCCGAGCAAGATTTCAACGTGCTTTTGTTCTTCACGGCAATCATCCGGTTGACAGTATTTGCATATCATATCAAAATTTTGTATTGCGTCTTTCAGTTGTGGTGCTCGCATGTACTTGACACAAACAAAATTATCTTCACTTTCTGGCAACGGTTTGCTGAAATGTCTACCAAACCAAGGTGTAGATTTTTTAATGTGGTTGATTTTATTTAGCGCTTGTGATTTATCGCTAGCATTCCTTGTAGAAACATCTTTTCAGGGTTAAAATCTTAATCGTAAAATTCTTTTGCAACGGGTTTGTCATTATTCTACAATGTCTCATTAGATTTTATCATCGTGATCATAACTGATCATCGAGTGTATACACCTGAGTTGCTGTCAATCCAGCAGCGACAACATAAATTCGAAAATACAAGTATTTGTTAACAGTATTCGCAGTTGGAATTGTAAAGTATTGTGTTGTTGAAATATAAGTATTTGTTCTACTATACAATATTACCCAGTTAATATCATAGTTTGATCCTTCCAAACGACAGCCAAAAATTCCTACAACACTAGAATTTAATCGACCGCGCAAATGAATTTGCCAAATAGCAACTGCAACAGGACATTTGATTTTAATTCAAAAGTCTGTGGTTTCTCCGTTGGTAGTCCATTCTTGGCTGTGAACGACAGAACTGAAAAGCAAAGCGTGTTGAGGGTAATTTCTAGGGTAATGTGTTGCTGCGCTTGCCTCAAAAACCCAACTCTGTTAACAGTTGAATTGTAAAGCGTTGGAATATATCCAACATTGTTTTTTGTTTGTTTTATGCCACCGGAGCCGTTGGCTCTGGAAACAGAATCAACATTCGCTTTGTTGGGTAGATCACCAGGATTAACTGGAGTATAATTTGCTTTTATTTTGTTATTCCCCATATCTAACGTTCCAGGCATTGTATCGCCGTTTAGTTCAACAAAGTTTCTTTTGACAAATCTGACATTTGATAGCCAATCGTCGTTAGCGATTGTTGTGTTGTCAAGTTGTGTGTTATAAATTAAATCAATACCCATATCAATACTTCCAGTCCTTGATCCGCCAGACAAATGCAAATATGGAGTAAGTGCGCCTCTTAACTGAGCATAACTAATAGCGTCAGTATCATCAACAACGGTGAATTTATTGAAATCCCAGTTACTTTTGCGTTGTTTGACAAAGTTAAATTGCCAGTCACTGTGTTGCCGGTTTTCTTTGCCGCGACATAATATACATATTGTACGTGATTATAAGTTGCTGTTGACTTGTAATTGGCAACTCTAGTGGAAATTCCTGTTCTAGTCAAATACTCTTTTTACCAGACATATTAATGTTTTCAGTCACTATATCGCCTGTCTTATCAAGCTTGTTGCCATCTATGTATTTCAACTGCGGATAACTCATTGCTTGACTTTAATTCAAATCTGCTGGCGGATATGCAGTTTCCACCCCGATAATCGTTTTACTTGACATATCAATGTTTCTAATTACTGTTCCACCGGTTTTATAAAGCTTTGCTGTCATCTACAAATTTTAGCTGAACATACCTTACCGCTTGTGCGTTATTCACGTTTACTGGCGGATATGATGTTTCAAGATCAATCACTTGTTGATTTGACATTGACAAGTTTCCTGTCATTGTATCGCCAGATTATTTAACAAACGCGGATAGATCACCTTCAACGTTTATTATTACAGTTGCGTCGGCAGAAACCGATCCGGTTAGTAAAAATTTTCCGAATTTTGTGTAATAATTCATGTTTATTTATTATTGCCTGACAAAATTTGTCGTCAACCAGGTGTTGGATCGCCAACCGGATTAAAATTGTGCCAACAAGCATAACAATGTCAATACTATATTTTTGATACCGAAAGAGTAGTCAAGCACAAACATAACAACGAGCTATCCGATTGTTATTGTTGGTCGTACAGGATCTAGCAAAACAAATCTTCTACTAAATCTTTCGAAGAACGACAATTTTAACTACGATACATGTAAATTTACACAATTAATCTGCAACAGGACAAATACGAATTATTAAGCGAATACAATGATAAGTTATGTGATGATCTTGGTGCAGGTGAAGATATATTTTTAATTAAGTAACCAGAAGATCTGATTCATGTAAACAAACTTGATTCGACAGAGCATGGCATAATTGTATTTAACAATATTCTTCTCAACAAAGATGAGATGAACAAAATACGATCTTGTTTTTCATTGTCTCGTAACAGAAAGTGTAATTCGGCCTATCTTGCGCAGGGTTTTTATAACGTGGGCAAGTTTAGACGACGAAATACATGATGTTTTATACTGGTTCCTGGACTAGACAATGTTGATGTGAGGAATATTGCAAACGAGCAATGCGGTGATGTAACCAAAGACAAGTTTATTAAGCCGTATCATCAGCAACTAAAAACAAATACAAGTTTTTCTTATTTGATAAACTAGCACGTGATCCAGCAAAGAGGTTTCCTTCCTGTATTGAGAAATTTCTCTAGACGAATTTTATAAACTGTACAGAATTAACAATGAACAAACAAAAAATTGGTTTACTAAAAACATTTGCTGCGACGCGAGCGGTGTTTAAGAAGCGAGTACAGGAAGAGCGTCATGGACAACTTGCTGAGGCAGAAGAAATTGCCAAACTATTTTTGCCGGTTACCGAGGCTGTACTTGGAAAACAACTAGATACAGCACTACTATCTGATGATGAGCTAAACAAATTGCACGAAAAAGGTCTTTTTTGCTTACTGCGAAAAAAAATCAAAAGAACCAACTAAAAAGATTGCAGAGGAGTTCGTAAGAAACATTGCTGATCCTGTTAGACGAAAAGCAGAATATGACATTTAAAAAAAAACAACATTCTTGCGCTTCAGCATGCATTAGCAAGATATACAGTAAATCCTGCTGATTTAAGGATATTATTAGAAGATTTAGCAAAACAAAATAAGGAAATATCTGAAATGACATTCGAAATAATGCCACTTGAGAAACAGATAAAACTTTATAGAAAATGCTAGGGAAAAATTACAAGATTCTGAGCTTTCTGATTTAATTAAAAATATTTGGAAAGTAAAAAACTGAATGATCTTATAAACATTCGAATATGGAAGGTAGAGAAATGAAACAAATTACAAAACATTTTGAAAGATTTATACGACGATTTTAACATCTCTGAAGAGACCATAAAAGAAGCTAAAACGGAAGATATATTTGTATAATAAAATGAGAAACGGGATTATTGCTAGTGCCTTACTTAAAAAAGCAAAGCAATACAAAACTAGAGGAAAAGAATATCCCAAAGGTTGGAAGTTTAAGAGGTTGTTTGATAATACGAGGGTGAACGAAATAAAATATTACCGGAAGAAGAAATAATCGGATCTGGCATTGTTAGAGTTTTTACCCCGACCGCAGAAATGGTTGACCGACTGATGTTACCGATATCATCGAAAGAAGCTGGTAACGTAAGTACTAAAATCGATAACAAAATTATTGATATACTCGTTCATCTTCGATCAAACGAATTACTAACAACATCCAATTATGAAATTTTACACAATGATTTAGTTGGTTGACACGATTTTTATATTACCAAGATAAATAATGACATTAACAACGTTTTTACTTGATTCTTCCGGCACAAATTTTTCTGTCAATAATAATCCGTCAATACAACTTGACCGTAATCGACAATACGAAATCGAATTAATTTCTGCTACAGAATGGTATGCAATGGCCAAGCATCAACAATAATTTTACGTGTAATCCGGACGCGTGGACATCGTTTAAGATAACACAAGGCGCTTACAGAGTAACAGATCTTAATAAAACGATCAAGGAACTAATCACAAAGAACGGAGGAATCGCCGACAATTTTGAGTTGACTCCAAACAATAACACGCTACGTGCTAGGATCATGTTAATAAACAATCTGTTAATCGAATTTTCACCAGCAACTAATATTGCGTCGTTACTGGGCTTTATAAATCAACAATACGGGTCAGTTGTAGAACAAACTGTATCCTACGATGGAAATGTCCCGGTTCACATAACGCAGTTAAACACAGTTTTAATCTCTTGCTCTTTTGCATCGAGATCTTACTCAGCCAAGGGTTGCCAAGGACAAACGATCTATATCTTCTCTCCAGACGTTCCACCGGGATCGTTAATGCAGGTTAATCCGCGACAAATAATATATTATCCTGTTAACCTCGAAACACAGACAACAAGCATAACAATGCACTGACAGATCAGTCCGGGCGACAATTAGAGCTTAGCAACGAAATTGTTACGTATTACTTACACTTGGAATCTGTCTAATGATCAAAGTTGGTTAGACTATCGAGATGAATTTTGTAGAACTATTAGATATAAAAACAATGAAGCAAAATAAAAAATTACCGATGGAAAATTTGTGGGTGGATAGTTTGCAAACATCTTTTCAATGATCGTCGAGAATATACCAGGAATCGCGCATAAAGTAGCACCAATTACAATTGGCGCATCAAAATATTTTGCGACAGGTGCTGAACCTGCAGCCGGCACCGCAGTCGGACAAAAGATTGCTGATAAAATTAAACGCGCACCGTAAAGCGGCGTGCCGCCGTCCACGCTGGAAATATCACAAGTAATTTCAACTAAATCACCAACAAAGCAATCAATAATAGCTACAATAAAGAAATTGTTATCGCCCACGGCGAAGAGTTAATACTCACACTTGTAAAGAAGATACCTAATCTTGACATTGCTGCTTTCTAGTTCAACATTAATTTTGTGTGGTGATGGCAAATAAAATGTTAGCTAAAATTACCTTGATCACACCGAAGAAACTAATACCGATGATGCTGCAACAGAATTTGAATACGTAGAGTATCACGACGAAAACTCAAACGGCCCAAATAAGGCCGGCGTCAGAACATTCGATACCAGAGACGAAGACGTGTTTCTGCTGCCGCATCAAGCGGTGTTAGAAGTACGTGGTCAAGTACTACCCTCAGTCGATGATGATATCACAGCTTGGCAGAAATTGCGCTTGTCAATAACGGTTGGAGCTTGTTTAGAAGTGCACGATACCAGTTGGCTACTCAAACCGAGAAAGATATTTCAATCCACTTGCCTGTAGCATGTAAAGTTTTAAACATTGTCTCCTTCAGCGATGATTATTCGAGATCTGTGGTCACAAACATGGCGTGGTTTACGGATACTGCACTTAGAAGTGCTTTACCAAGCGAATTTCGTACTGCTGATGGTGACAAATGACAATAATCTTATTGGCAATGCAGCTGCTGCTGATGATGCGGAAATTGGAGCCGCAATAAGGCTGGCAGTCACAAATATACGACAACAACGCTATAACGAAGGTTATACCTAACGAACAGCGTTTGTAGCAGAATCTCGTCAAATATCAATGATGCTACCGTTAAGCACAATATTTGGGTTTTGCCGCGATTACAGCAAAGTTTTTAGTGGACTAAACCATACACTTGTTCTTGATCGAGCAGAACAAAACGATTGTATAATACATGCCACTGGAGTAACTGAAGTACAGTTTTCAATTTCCAGAGGGGCCCCGAGTGGCCGAGTGGTCTAAAGCGCTCACCGTTATGGATCACTGCCATCTCACCTCTGTCTGCGTGGGTTCGAGTCTCGGGATCGGCCAATGTGGTTATGTGAGAAAGCTTGCCGGTAGCTTCTCGTGGGTCGGTGGTTCTTTCCGGGTTCTCCCGGGTTCTTCCTCCACCATTAATACTGGCCGCCATGTGTAGCCTATCTTGTGCTGAAAAATGGCGTTAAACCCTACAACAACAACAACAACAACAACAATTTCCAGACTGGCGTTATTAATGCCACCAGTTGTTCCTTCGATAAACAAGTCGATAGAACTCGAGTCAATGCTTACCGCGTACACAAGAAAGATATATTTCCAGCAAAAACAAAATATATCAAACAGCAATTCCTAACACAACTGATTACACGTAGCGCATTACAATCGCGCCCAGCGAACAGTTGCCAAGACATTTGTTTATTGTGTTTCAACAACAACAACGACGTAATGACCAATATAAAACAATCCCGTATTCGATGTCGCTGATGTCAGACGAATCTTTGCTATGATAAATTCGAAACAGTATCCCGAACGTGCAATCGAATGTAACTTTGCCGATGATGAAACAAGAAGTGTTACTTGACCGTATATGTACCTGATGGAAGCAATGCAAAAATGTCAAGACGCGGATAGCACAAGTCAAAATATCAATTCAGGAATTTAAAACTCTTTACCCGATCTTTTGCTTCGACATATCAAAGCATTCTGAACATGCTATCTGATCAACCGCTGATATCGAAGTTACTTGGATGCTTTGCGCGGTTCCAGTTAACCCGATTAATGCATATGCTTTAGTTGTCAGTGTCAGATTCTTGTCAATTGACGCAACCAAAGGAAGAATGACTGTCCAATTGTGATTGTCTAGCAAACGGTTTGACGAACGGCTTAAAAGATCGGTTTAAGCATTTATATGACAAACAAGTAGAATGACAACCAAATATATTTCCAAAGAAATATACGTGACTCAAGGTCATGTTAAAAGATTATCAACAGCAATAGCTAAACGCCGTTCTGATTTTTGATTTATTTTATAGATATCACCAGGCGCTAGTGATAATAAAACAGAAATCAAACTAATGCTAAGGCAACAGCAAACCGAAAAACTTGATAAAGGTAAACCGTTTATTCTTAATCTGTCTGTTGCGCAAATAACGGCGATGGAGACCAACCTTGTCGTCAAAGGCAGCTTTCTTGGACCAGCATTTGCAACGATAGCCAGAACTGTAATACCAACACTAATACATGTAGTAGGGACAATAGGACTAGCAGCAGCATCAGGAGCAATATCAGGAGCAACATAAAAAGCAGTGTCAGGAGACGGTATCAAACAAATCGTGTAGTACTTTGTACTATGATGTTTTACTTTTTTCTAACAATAAAAAATAAAAATGCCAACCGCAAAACGGTCAACTAAAGAAAGATAACTACAAAGCGTTCGTCGGGGTCAACAACACGAAAAATGAAACAAGGAGGAATTATTTCTTTCGCTCCACTTTTAGCAGGGCTAGCCGGCAGTCTCTTTCCAAACCTGCTCGGAATTCGCTGTCGACTACTGTTGCCGTGAACAAGACGTTGAGTTCGTCAAGAACGCCTGCATTAAGCAATTTCTATATAATTTATAAACTAAAATCAGTTGAAACTTTTCACGGAGTGAATTCCAAAGACGAATTATCAAGAGCATCAGTAGGTGTCTCGCGTGAAATAAACATACAAGATTTCAATGATGGATCCGGCACTCACTGGGTAGCTATTTACAATGGCAATTATTTTGATTCCTTTGGACTTCCTCTAAGTGATGTCGTCAAGAAATATATCAGAAAAAAAAAAAAATAAAAAATATATTATTCTTCTGACCAACTACAACCAGTTGGAACGTCTGTTTGTGGATATTACTGTGTGATGTTTGCCCGGCAGAGGTCAACGAGTTCCAATTTTTTAAAGTTTATTCTACATTTTGACAAATATCCAAGTGCAAACAGTGATAACCTAGCGATTAATTTTGTGTAACAATCGAAAATAAAAATGAAAACATATTGCCTCAAATGCAAAACTAAAACGTCTAACGCGGTCGATCGAACAGAAAAAACAAACAAAGAAAAAACCAAAACAGAATAATGCTAAAAAGTATATGTGCTATTTGCGGCAGAAAGAAAAGTTAGTTCCTCAAATAAGTAGCAGCGACGCCGTCAAAGACTTCGTCGTCGGGATCTGGAATAATTCCTCTCCTGACAGAGTCAGCGGAAAAGTTATTATTGTCGATGATTAAAAAAATAAAAACAATGATGGGTGCGACATGTAATTGCAATTGCGACAACGATTTATGTATCGAACAAGATAAAATTGTTACGTATTGTAAATCCTGCAATCGCCTAGAAGCAATTGGCGCCGGCATTGACATCCACAAACTTACTGGCAAATTACCAAAACCAAAGGAGGCTGGACATTGCCTGACCACAATTTTTACGGGCTATATAATCCGTTAGATAAACAACTTTACGAAAACTACAATTCTTTGCCTGGACAAGAGCATTGCAATCAAGTTGATGCAATAGCAATGAGCTACGATATTTGTTATCGGGACAACGAACAAGATAAAGCAGATTGTGATGAAACGATGCTAAACGAGCTTCATGACATGAAGCCGAAAGGTATTAGAGAACGTATTGACAGAAAGCTAGTGTAAGGATTAATTAAAACAAATATAAGTTCGATCTTGGAGAGCAAGAAACACTTGGAGAGAAGCCAGTAATGCAGGAGCTTGCGTTGGAGTTACACAGAACTAACAAAAATAATTTCCGCGACTTGAGGTTGTCTCAAATGCTGTGGACGATCCCTGGGTCATAGATCTAATATATACGTCGAATCTTGCTCAGTTTAATGACAATAAGAAATACTTGTTTAATTTTATCGATGTTTTTAGTAAGTACGCGTTTAGTATACCTGATGCAGATAAAACAGGGTCATCGATAACTGATGCGTTCAAACAAGTAATAACAAGTATAGAAAGAAAACCAAATAAAATATCTGAACAGTTTCTAGCTCAAAATAACATCAAAAATATTTTATGGGAAATGATGGAAAGAGCGTTATTGTTGAACGATTTATTCGTACACTAAACGAAAAATCCACAAACACCTGTCAATGAAAAATGCAACCAGATATAGTAATGATCCTCCACAGATTATATCCGACTATAACAGCACGAAACAAAAAGCTATCAAAATGTCACCAAATGTCTCAATTAAAAATCCGATATTAGCAAACAAAAATACGTACCAGAGATATAAATTTAAGATCGGAGACAAAGTCAGAATTTCTCCGACAAAAAGTATTTGGAAAAGGAAATTCTCCCAACTGGACCGAAGAAGTATTTGTCGTTGATAAAGTTTTAATGACAATTTCTGTAAAGTACGCGCTAAATGATTTGTCAGGCGAACCAGTAATTGGTAGTTTGTACGAACAAGAATTACAGAAAACAGATCAAGATGTTTTCGTTATGGAAAGAGTAATCAAAAAGCGCTGCAATAAAAGCCTTGTCAAGTGGCGTGGTTACAGTGATAAATTTAAAAGCTGGATACCAACTAGCAGTATTGAGAAATAATGTTTTTATAGATTTATTCGTATTTACGTAAGACCGATCTGTGTCCTACAGAATTACACAACGATATTAAACACTGTTTTCGATCTGGCGCTAGCGGCATCAGGTTGAAGATCTTGACAAATATAAAATAGAATCTGATACTTTTTTTTTACGACCAGGTATTGTAGTGTTTAAAAACGGCTTTATCAACTACCAGAACAATTGATTCTCCGGAACCGTAAAATTGAATTTTATAACTTTTTTTGCAATGAAATATTTGCTTTTTCGTCGTTGACAACCTTGTCGTTGACGCTTTGTCGGTGACTAGGTGAGTGACAACAATATCTTCGTATGGTGTGTTGTAGATATACTCAATACTTTCAAGCAGATTCATATTGCAATTAGTTTTATCCGATTCGTTAAAATAACAATGGACAAAATAAAGTGTCCTGAAAAGGCAACGATCATCGATGATCCTAGTGCAATACCACGTAATATTTTCAAAATTATATCTTTCTGGAGATGATGTTAACGACTACGTCGTCAACGAAGAAAATGCACATCCATTTCTTAGCCCAGAATCCAAGCGTGTTTTGCCTTGAAATAATCTTTCATTGCTAGGTAATAAAATACACCAGGACATTTGGAAGACAACAGAAGAATTCACTGAATCAGGTTCAGGTTGGAAGTTTGAGATGATTTCCGTAATTGTTTCACACTATGAAATATAACGTATTAAGCGGTTGTTCATACATTGACCTGCCGCAAAAAATAGAAAAACAACAAAAAGTGCTGCATTAACGTCAAAAACTTTGATAACAAATGCTTATAGTATGCCGTTCTTTCTGCGATGTTTCCGGCAGAAAAAAACACTGATAGTATTCACAAGTATTTCAGTTATGTTTCAAAATTAAATTTTACTGGTATTGAATTCCCGTTTCAGATAATCAAATACCAAAGTTAGAAAAGCAAAACAATATATCTGTTAACGTATTTGGTCTTGACGAGCGTGAAAACGTCTATCCGAGATATATTTCTGAAACAGCATCAAAATCAACAATAAACCTGCTGTTTTATAACACTCATTACGTATCGATAAAAACTTCAGTGGACTTGTTGCTAGACAATACGACAAAGAAACAAAAAATATTTTTGTTATCACTGTTTACACGGTTGCTCTGACGATGAAAAACTACAAAAGCATCTACAGTATTGTTCGGAAGTACAACGAATAACAATGCCAGGCAAAAAAAAGAAACATTATGCGGCTTGTCAACCACAAACATAAATTAAAACTTCCTTTTGTTATCTAGGCTGATTTCAAGTGTTTCAGCCTGTACTTTGTGCAGAAAAATAATCCTAATAAATCAAGTACAAGAAAAAACCCAAACCATGTTCCATGCGGTGTTGCGTACAAAGCAGTTTGTTGTTGATCCGAGTTTATTATCGTAGAAGCTGTTGGTGATCCTGAAATAAACGTTAGTTGAAAACTTGATAACGTGATCAAGTGTAATCCAAATAATTTTGAAAAGTATATGTCGGTTACATTAGGTAAGTTGCGATGAACTGGTAAAAGGCTGTAGAAAAGTTTATACAAGATTGTTTTGGTAATAAAGAAAGCTTGTTAACAAAAAGGAGTAATTCCATATGAGTATCTCGATGTTTGGAGTAAATTTGATGAAACTTCTTTACCAGACAAGGATATATTTTATTCGCAGCTAAAAAAAATGAAATTATAATCGATGACGAGTACAAATATGCGCAAGATATTTGGAAAAAAATTTTATTGCAAGACATTTGGCGATTTTGTATTTGAAAACAGGTGTATTATTGCTAGGTGAAGTATTTGAAAGTTTTCGAAAAGTGACCTATGATAATTATGGACTCGATCCTTGTTCGTATTATTCTCCTCCGGGGTTATCTTGGGATGCTCTGCTAAAGTATAGCAAGGTAGAGTTAGAATTACTACTAGATGTTGATATGTTTAACTTTATTCGAGAAAGGTATCCGTAGTGGTACTAGCGTTATAACAAAGAAATATTCGGAAGCAAACAACAAATAAATGAAATAGTATAATCGTGAGCTTCCATCGAAGTACATTATTTATCTTTATTCAAATGACCTTTATCGTCATGCAATTTCGTTGAATTACATCTGACCAATTTTTAAAGGAAACAGAAAAAGATTCGTGACGATGTTTCGTATTCTGTTGAAGTTGATCTTGATTATCCTTCTTCGTTGCACGACTAACACAACGATTATCCATTCTGTGCGGAAACGATGATAATCACTTTAGTTTGTTATCTCAGAAACAACAAGCAACGTCTATCAGGATATCTTTGATAAGAAACATTTGCTTGATCTTTCCGATTATACTCGCGATACTCAATTTTATGATGATGCAAACAAATAAGTTATTGTTAAGTTTAAGGATCAAATGAATTCGCTCATTATCAAATATTTTATTTCTATTCCGTAGTAAAATGTACGCTGTATTGTTGGATAATAATAAAGTAACAAAAAAGCAAAAGGTTCGGCTCGTGATTTTGTAAAAAAATTAATTGGGTTTAATGATTTTAAGTATGCGCTTGATGGAGGCACTAGTTTTATAAGAGCAATGGCTATTCGAACAAATCATCATAAACTTTAAACAGATGTTATTATCAAACGTGGATTAAGTAATTGTGATGACAAACGATATTATGAAAATGCAATAGATACATTTGCTCTGGGTATTGTCGTTCTGACGATAAATCTATTCATATTCATGACACTGACGAAGTCGTTGACGATAAATCTAACGACAAATCTATACTTGACATTATCTTTTCCGACTAGGGTATGAACTTTTATTTAAAAGATAAAAATAATGTTCGAAAAAGTAACATTGACAAATAGCAGCAAAACCAAGATTAAATATTTGAGGATCGACGGTAAACAGTTAACAGTTGAAATTAATAATGAAACATCAGGAATATATTTCAGCGGGCATGACAAGCTAAAATTTTCATTTATTAGATGTGACAACTGGGAGTATTTTAATTATCTAGAGGAATTAAGCCAGGAATTGTCAGCAAGATTTAAGAACTTCCATGATCCGATTAGTCAACAAAAATATCCTAAATTTACCACCGATCTTGATCGGTCAAAAGTGTGTTCTATTGAAAAAAAATAACAACTTAATAAAACAGCAATGAAAGAGTTGATCGAATGTCGTCGTTGTGTAAGCGGCATAATAAAGTTCTGTCTTTACCATCACGATGATGAAGTACTTCTGATATCCACAGTTGAAACACTAACAATAGGTGATGGAGTTGTCTCAACTTAGAAATATTCTGACAAAATAAATTTTGTATAAACTTTAGAAATAATCTGAAAAATAAAATTTTGTCTCAACTTTAGAAAATAATAAAACAAAAATTAAATTTTCCGAACTTTCGGAAACAGTAGAGTGTATCTGGATCAGAGACACAAACAAGTACTTTTTTCATAACAAGTAGAAAGTCTTTTGTATGATCTTGCTCAGGGGTGTCCAAAAAGGCGTCTTTGTACTTGGTTGGACGGCGGTTTTGTTTGGTCTCTGAGCCAGAAACCTATTACATTTCTACTACTGAGGTGATCCAGATATCTATGACAAAATATATTTTCATTGTCTGAAAGGTAAGGCAGTATCTAGTTATTGTTAAATCCTACTAAATACTCCTTTGTCTTGACGCATATATAACTTCGATACGCAAATGGAATCAAGTATAAAAATGGCGTGCTAAGACATCTTGTTTTTGAAATGTTAAGCTATACATGTTTAGCATTGATACGCAAATAAGAATATTTCACTCATTTTCTATATTTCTCACTCAAGTATATAAGAAATATTAGTTTCGAAAGTGGAACACTTTATGTGGAAAATTAAATTTTAGATGAAATATTCTTGCAGTCATATTCAGCATGTATAAAATGTAATCAGTTTATCCAGCAGTGAGATTAATAAAACGAATAGTGTGCATGACCAAAAGGCAGATAACAGTTAAATGTTTCTTTCCCCAAAAGATTTAGCAATACTCAACTAATCTATACCAAAACGCATGTTTTCTAATCTTGATATTGAAAGAAAACCCACCTTCATGTAATGCTTGAGATCATAAGGTTGCATGACCATTTTCTTTACTTACACAATCTGAAACACTGATTACATGGATTCACCGCAAGATAACGTTTTGGGTAAATATGGAATCCACAGGTTCCAATTAAATCAGAACACAAAACATAAAAAGGTTATTTTGACATGCTTAATTCACCAGTGGTACGAACGAATTACTCGATACACAAGACCTATTGCATGGTTTGACTTAAACAGATGGTACGATCCTTGTACCACAGTTCAGCTTGGTGTGTCGGTTTAAACAGTTGTACCATGAACAAAACCTCGAACAACTGGAAACTTTAAAACAAATATTAAATTCAGTCATCCAGAAAATGCTAGTAGCTTATTAAGAGACAGAGATCTCAATCAGTGCTAATGAGAACGCAATTATCAACCTCAGTCTTTGAACAAATACAAAGGTTGTGTACATTGACTACAAAGTGCCAATGTGAAACTACCAGCTAATCACTGGCATTCGAAAGGCGGCTATAATTAGAATGACTTACCTGTTTTGCAAATGAAATCACTAACAGCTTTGAACCAGCAATGCAAGACTAGTAAAGAATATGTATTTTTTCTCTGTGTTTGAAGATATGCAAGCAATCAAACGTATCCTATCTTTCCCATAAGATTGGAACATATTAAAATTTTCTCAATCGTATTAACATTCAGGCCTGTTCTTAATATAGAATTGTGACAGCAAAGGTAACAGATTCTGCCAAACTTGTTGTCCACTTAGTTTTGGTAACCTGCAAGATAATATGTCAGCTATTATTTCCAGTTTTAAGGTTCATTATATGCAAGTAATCTGTTAGCTTAGTCTAATGGAGAAGTTTAACCTATACAATACACCACAACGCAAAATTTTGACCTCTCACTTAATCGGAAAATAAGATCTTATTAACTTGTATACGTCATCGTTTGTGATTTATGTGTTTTTTGTTGTCTGTGTTATAAATGTTATGCACATATATATATATATATATATATATATATATATATATATATATATATATATATATATATATATATATATATATATATATATATATATATATATATATATATATAATGTTGTTAATGTTTGTCCATGATTGTAGATTGCAATGATTATGTGTAAACAACGTATTACATTGTATTTTTTGTCTAGGATCAGAATTTGTTTAAACCATAGTTATTGTTATAAATTAGTTTACTTAAATTTTGGGTTTAAACAATTGATAATGATCCTGTTTGCAGTTTGGGCTACGTTTCAATAGGTGATTGAGTATTGTGACATAACTAAGATGGGGAGTATTTCGACATATGTCTCGTGAGGATGAATTGCAACATAGTGGCGTGGGTATGTGGATAAGGAGAGAAGTGAACACTTATTAATATTCATATTTCTGTTGTTATTTCATTTTCACTCTACAGAAGTATTTACTGCTATGCTTAGATTTTAATTTGAGAGGCATCGTTTAACTAAATTATATATTGGAAATACAAAGTGCTCATATGGCTGCTTGGGCTAAACACTGTTTAGAGATTACTATAAGTTCATTCAAAGACGTTCTGAGCAATGCTCTTGTGATACCTCAAGACCGTTGTCATGTCGGTACATTCAAGGCTATTGGTACATTAGAACATTCAAGAATTCATTCGGAACACTATTATTTTTGACATGTGAAGGAACTTTTAGTATATTTTGGATTACAATTCAAGTTTTGTTTAATGGAGTGGATGTACGCTTGAGACTAAATCGAAGTAACACCGTGTTTCGTTTAAGGTTAGAGCTAACAAGTACGAAACGAAGTCGTAGAAACCAAGCCCTCCTTGCGTCATGTGGAAGTGTTACCTAAAGGTGGCAAACGACATAAGTCAATCTTTGAACAAAGGACATCCAATGGAGCTATCGATCAAGATCTTTTAGAGTTCCAATACTTCAAGGTGTCCAAGAGGAAAATCACCCGCAATTGGCAAATTTTGTTTACCAAGTCTTTTGAACCCAGAAGTGTGCAAAACAATTATTTGGGATCTTACTTAACAATGTTTAAATCCACATGATAATTTGGTAAAAAAGAAGATATGCTTTGTGGTGTTTTCTTCACTCCAGACCAAGAAATTGACTTAGGACATTTGCAACTGATACAGTTATATCACCTTCGTGTGCAACTTCAGTTTACAGTATATCTGCATGCACAATACGATAGTACCGTGGAAATTAACCATTTGAGAGAAGTCATCATTGATCATTGGAATAGAAGAGGTGAAATACGAAGAACTTATTGTAGGTAAGCTGTTACGAGCATATGCTCTGAAAATAAGTAACAGACAAGAGTGAAAGGCAACAAGCTATATAAGATTAAACAAATAATTTATTTCCTACAATACAAGGTAAAAATGTAATGAAAAGGAACTTACTGCATTACGAATTAAATCCCAAATAATCCTAGAATTACAGACAAGGGTTCTAATAATTTAAAGTCCTGAATAAAATTAAGTAGAAGTGAAAATTATCTCCAAAGTTTAAAGTGATGATGTGACTGTGGTAGCTCCTAGAGTGCTGATGTGCCAAGAGTCTTTTGTTGAATCATGGTAATATAATTCCAGGTTTTAATTCACTTAAAATTCAAGTAATTGTTCTATCCAAGAAGTTTTAGTACAGCACTTTTGTATTTCCAGAGAAAATAATCACTTGAATTCAATAATTTGAAGAAATAAAATTCAGCCCAACTTGAAAGTGCTAGACCTAAAAGCACACTAAACAATCTTCTCAATTACAAGATTATATTGTTCTCAACTTTACCGCAGATCTCAATTAGCATTTTCTGTAAAAACATAACTATTACCTAATGGAAACTAACATTCTATAATGATCCTGATGTTTACAAAATAAAAATATTAGTTATTATTAGAAACCAGAACCTGGACCAATGTCAAATACACGACGGAAATTCCCAAACCTAGACCTAGACCCAAATAAACATATTTACTTCTATAATAATAATTTTGTTTTTAATTAGACACAGAAATTAATTTAGCTATGTATTAGTTGTTTGCATAAAAAGTCAGTTCAGGTCAAACAGAAATGAACTCCATTTTGGACAAGTTCTAGTCCAGCATACAGTGTTACATTACAACAGCGTGTACTGAAATAAGAAAAAAATAAACAAAAACTAACAACAATGCAATGCAAATTATATGTACAAAACAAAGCAATGAAGATATTTGTTTTGCTGTTATCTATAACAACTACACCAACAGTGATAAACCACACTTACCACGAAAATACATTTATGGTGTCAGGGTGGCCAGTTCAAGAATGGCATTTAGTGCTGTTTTACTACTGGCCTGGCTGCAAGAATTATAAACCTGACCAGAAAACAATGGAATATCTGGAAAAAGCATGGACTTTCATCTCAGAAGAGACGATTGTGAGTAAGTAGCACAAAGACTTGCATGAACATTCCTTAACTTACAATGTTGAATATTTTCATTCTCATGGATTACCTCCTCTGGACGACTACATCATTGATATAATGAGAAGAAATTATGTATGTACTCAGTTCAAAACTATGATATTAAAATGATCATTTTCCATGGTGTGCAGACAATACTGAGTATATTTCCTTGGATTGTCTTTAGAACAAACCCGAAGTGTGAATCGATAGCAAAATGACAGTGTCTTAGTCGAGCGTGACTCACATCATTGCCAACCTTTCAAATGTATTTAAGTTTAAAAATTGGTCGTTATTACAAGACCTCATTTTGTTCAGGAATTTAAAAATGTCCGCAAAAGTAGCTGATCTGATTTGATCTGGCACAAACTTTACAAGCATTTGAAACACTTCAAACTGCAAATGATTTTTAAACACTATTTAATACGACATTATATACAAGTGCTCACTACATCGCATATGACCATACAATAGCCATTTTGTGCTACAAGGTTGGAGATATTTTTAAAAGAAACATTTAAGGTGTCCCACATGCGACAGCTAAATTGAAAATCGTGCATAATACAAATGTGTGCGTGAATGAAAATTTACTAGAATATCGTCTTGATAGTCTCAGGCAGACCACAAGAAAACGAGAAAATTTATGTCAGTTAGCTTTCATTGGCCTCTATAACAGTCAAGTATTATCCTTAACATGATCCCGTTTACAAAATAACACTTTCAACTCTGCTAACAACCATGCGCAGAGAGTCTCTAGTTTTATAACTGCTCATGTGTAACGATACATTAATTAATTTCGGCATTAAAATCAAAATATTCAACCCTGAACCAATTGGTGCCGCCAGCGACTGCGAGGCTCGCTCATTCCGTACCATTTTCTCCTTTGCCTCGCCCGGACATGAACAATTAAGAAATATGCAGTGCACGCAGTAAAGCTTCAAACGGGGGTACAGTACATACTCAACAAGTAATAAAATAGTGAGTTATGCGTACAGTAATCAGGTGTACATGGCCGAATAGCCGCAAACATTTCTAATTCAAGATAGTTATCATATCTTGCAAATCATCGATCAGACAAGAAAGAACAATCGTATATCAAGTTGTAAATAGGTTAGAAGCCAAACGTTTATTGGAGAGAGTAATGTACCTTCTGGGTCGAGTGGAGGAGATCCCCACAAGCAACTATACCTTCAATAATAGCCAAGGAGATGACAATCCAGTTGATGCACGTGGAAGTCGACAATATCAAAGCAGCCGGTTCAGAAGAGAGGAGAGAAAGGGAAACGCTAAAGAGGGAACGCGAAGAGGGAGCGAAGGGGCAAGAAAGGGATTTCGCCGGTTATATGGGAACTTGATATACATTCATGAAAATGTATAGATGATGGCCCATATTTACATTTACAAGAACATTAGTCGTGAAGGGGGCGCTTTAGCGACAATGGGAAATCCAGTCAAATCCAGACAAACAAATCCCCTGGGCCACTATAGCGACAAAACATATTGGGCCTGTATAGCGACAACAGCAATGAAACAGGTGAGATGACGTCACGGTACTGGTAACAATGTGGCAAGTGGCTGACCTAAATACGTGCGGCTACCCTAGGTAGGGACAAATACAATAGACACTTAGACATATGCAACACATATATAACATATAGGCAAGAAAGAATAAATCTTTTCGGGGCATATGAAGTGGCCCTGAAAAGGGCCTTTGGGTTCTTCTTCTATTTTCTCCAGTTCTTCCACCAGTTCTTCACCTTTTCAATAGTTCCTTTCTTCTTCTTCTTTTCCTTCCCTTGCATCCGGTCTGAATATCCCATTGCTCTAAATTTTTTCTTGCACTTTTATCCAGTTCTTGTTCAGTCTTTCATACTCTTCTTTTCTCTTTCTGTTTTCCTTCTCCTTCCTCTTGTTTCTCTAGGTGTCTTTGATTTTCATTACCTCTTCTTTCATTATCATTCTCATCATGTCTTCAGATTTCCTTAATTCCTCTAATCCCCACTGGGCAAAAGACAACTCTGTCAGATTGGCTATATCTTGCAAAAAGATTCTCACTTGGATGGCATTATCAAGGGCCTCCTTCAATGTCCACACTCACATATTTAGGATGGATGAAGCCTCTTAATTTCTCTACTTCCTTCTCTATCATACCTTGCACCAGATCCCTGGCTACTTTCAGGCTGTCGACTTGACTTGTCACAAAGTCTTTCGTAACTGGATATCTCCATTCTTTTTCAAGTCTTTCCACAACGTAGGCTGCATCAACCATCCAGTACCAACTGTCTTTCAATTCGTTGAACAAATTCATTTTTTTCAAGGTGTTGACTAGTCAACGTTGGGTAGCCAGCCTGATTGACTGACTGAGAACGATTAAAGTCGCCTACGCTAAGAGCTTTTGCGACTCGTTAATGCTCAATTGTTGAGCTTTTTAATTGGTCGGCGTTTCAGGAATGATGCCGCAAAAACACCGCTTTTATGTACGATAGTCGTACTTTTTAATTGTATGTCAGGAGGTGGAAAGGAGGAAGGGGACCCGGCGGGGAACTCCAACCGCTGATGCCGTGTACGCTCCAAAGGGTATTGTATGTCAATTTCTGTCCAGTTGTGCTAGTGGACGTTTCCTATCCCCAATATTGTGTGGGCCACCTGTGCAATTGATCTACGTTTCTGAGTTGAAGATTTCCTATTTTATCCTTGTGTAGTTGGAATTTTGTGTACTAAGCGTACTTTTAATGGCGAAATTACACCAATCAGCCGGGTGTCAGCAACCTTGTTTTTTTTT
>JAECUM010019783.1:0-21658 GCA_016617855.1 Megalonaias nervosa
GAGAGAGAGAGAGAGAGAGAGAGAGAGAGAGAGAGAGAGAGAGAGAGAGAGAGAGATTTTGGTATTAGACGATTGTGATTATAGCAGATGTTATACAGACCTGTCCGAAATATCAGTTTGACCAAAGCGGGCATTTTCTCTTACAATTAAGATTACCATGAAATGCCTCAAAATATTTAAAAAGAAATTTAAAGTAAAGAAACTAACGTACACAAGTAGTGCCAAGGAGCCTATATTGCACGTCTTCCTCCAAGATAATGATAACACATATAAAGGTTGTTTTTAAAAATATCATATTTCCTCCCGGATTCCATGGACAGAAAGGTAAATATCTTTACCCCACTTGCACATATTTTCCATACTGACAACAAGTTTGTTGAATTTCCAGCCAGTGAGTTAGGATGAGCTATATTTACAGACAGAACGGACTAACAGGAGGGCGGACAGAGAGAAGATGCGTCATTTAATCCCCTGAAGATGAGGCGTATTCCAGGTTATGCAACACATTGATATGTATGTGTGTATCAACATCCAATGATTATCATGTTTTGATGAGATTGTTAATTAACAATTCTTGATCCCCGATTGTCTGTTAAGACGAAATAAATCAATAAATAAATACCATTAACCAGTGCTTGTGGGTGAAATCGAGGGTCCTTGGATGTCATTTCAAGGCTTAGAATCTGTAACAATGTAATCCCTCCAAAAGCTTAGAATCTTTAACAATGTAAAATAGAATGTACATCGTATATTAATAGGTAAACACATACATAGAACTATGGCGGTGATCAGACTCCACAATCAACATTATTTGTTCTAAATAACCCAGCCGATGGGAATGGAAAGATTTATTATTATTAACATTATTATTATTATTTATATTATTATTATTATTATTATTATTATTATTATTATTATTATTATCATTATTATTATTATTATTAGTAGTAGTAGTAGTAGTAGTAGTAGTAGTAGTAGTAGTAGTAGCGGTAGTAGTAGTAGTAGTAGTAGCAGTAGTAGTATCGCAGGCTTTTTCTCATTATAGAAGTATATTTGCATGTCTCTGTCTGTATGCAGGTATGTATCATTGCATGTATGTATGTATGTATGTATGTATGTATGTATGTATGTATGTGTGTATGTATGTATGTATGTATGTATGGATGTATGAATATATGCATGTATATATGCATAAATGTGTGTATGAAGTTACTCATATGTGCCTATATAAATATATTCGTGGAGGGATGGATCGATGCATGAATCAGACAAAAATGCTATGGATATCGATTTTCTCACTAAATTCAATCATAATTGTTTTATTCTTCTTCAAAAGGTATATGGAATTTTGCTCTGAAGAAGTTGGCATACCAGTCATCTACATTGTCTTATAATGGTTTTAGCTGGTCCGCTGATAAGGCTGTGGATGGGAATGTAAATGGTTCGAATGCAGACACGTCCAAGACATGTAGTGCAACTGATGAGGCCCATGGAAGCCACTCATGGCATGTTGAAATTGGCTTCACTATTATTGTAAAGAAAATTACTGTTTATGGAAGAGTTCCTCCAGGTAATACTAACCTCTGATTTTATTCGCTAAAATGCAAAACTATTCCGGATTGTGAACTGATTTTATTTTTTCGTCCACCCGTATGTTCGTATATCTGTTTATCTGGAGCCAAGATCAAGGTTAGGGCTTTCACAATGGTACTTATCAAAGACACTATTACATTCAGATTCACATAAGGTGGTATCAGACTGTGCGATCCGAAGTAATATACCGTTTGTAAATATTCGTCGAGTGTAACATATATATTATGGTCTAAGAATATTTGTTTAACCTTTGTCTCTAACTCATTTTTTTTCATGTACAATTGCCGATGGAGACATATTAATTGGTATGGGATCGCGTCAAGCGTAATACTATAGCCACACATGAAAATAGGTCACTGAGACATATGCATCATAGTTTAGTGATTTTTGTTTACTTTTGGTTGAACTCGTCTTCTCCATTGTAGGGTTTACCTTTAGATCATTTTCGTATACGACATTGCTCATAGATTGATATAAATTTGAATTTAGTTGCTTCAGTCTGTGGTTGAAAGAAGACTCACACAAATGCAATGATTTGAAAACCAATAATAAACATCAGTTGTATAATTTATGGTTTGCAGTCTAAACATACCGCCACATTGTTTGTATTCTTGTTTTCAGAGATGTTTCTGCATTACAACAAATCAATCAATAATTCAATAAATGGATCAGTCAGTTAATGATTTAATCAACATCTCTATCTAATCATATTCTGGTCAGGCCATGTTTACAACGTAAGAACGCAAACAGCGTAGCAAAAAGAATAGGAATCGGCTTACTCGAGTATTTACCATAAAGGAATGATCATGAGAACATTTATGCCGTATTTGTTTCACGTCCAGATGAACATTCAGGTTGTTCAGCTTTAAGTTAGTTAAGAAGCAAATCAATAATTCAGCAACTGAAATGTAGCCGAATTTCAATCCCAAGTTATGTATACAGTGGATTTGACTTTAGGAACCATTGTGATTGTAGTCACCGGCAAAATAGATATATAAAAAGCATTTCTAATCAATAATTTCCTTTCGTTCATGAATATATTAATTAACTGATGTTGCCAATTGATTAGTAAGACGGAACTAATACTTTTGAATCTGATCTGTCACGAAAGGTATCCAACAAAGATTTCGTGTAGTAAAGTAGGAACTAATGCAAATAAACGCTGACTAAGACTTTCGTGCTCTTTTCGTTTGATTCCAGAACAACTTTCAGGTTTTCAACTTTACATTGGTAATGCGTCCCATCCATGGTTAACTATGTTAACATCAGACAGAGTTCAACCGGAAAATAGCATACACATCTTTGAAACTAATAATCATACGGCCAGTGTAATCTCAGTGTTAAGAAGAAAGTCCTGGATTCTTACTTTATGTGAAGTTACCGTAGAAGGCGGTAAGTAAAAGGATATAATTAAGTTGACAATAATCGAAATACTCAAGAAGTGTACGCAATAATACAAACTTGATCCCATTCACGACATGCATTACCATAGGAGATATGAGGTATACCAACAACAGTTTGGATGTGACATGATGAAGCTGTTGACTAACTGAATGACGTTAATTCTCTACTGACCAGGAAATTGTTAGCTTGGCTCAAGATAACAAAATTTTGCTTAGAATGCATTCCATTCACTTGAATCAAGAAAGTCAGTCAGTACATCATAAGAGTAGACAATAACAAAATTATCATTTGTTAAGCATACAATACAAAAACTGAATTGATACTAGTCCAGTATTTGAAACACGCTTTTTCGTTATTAGAGTCGTTTAGGCACACAGATAATCTGTTAATAATGACGGCTAGATATCTCAAGCAACTTACACTGGTCAAAATTAGCTGGACAGTTATGAAATGCTTGCTGATTGTACGGTATCAGTTTCAGTACAGACTGCTATTTCTCTATGAAATTCTAAACACCTTTACATCAGAGTATCATATATATATATATATATATATATATATATATATATATATATATATATATATATGGCTTGATCTAAAGTTTTATCCAGTTTAAGCAGAAGCTGACGTGTTTGATATCAAATGACAGTTTGTATAACGTTAAAGGAACTTTATTACTGATGGTTTCTCGTCCAATCTGTTTAGAATTTGTCCGGCACTTTGAAGCAGTTTAGTCTTCATACCACTGTTATACGATGTGGCGGACCGGAATCATGTTTTCGTATTGACCCTGTGTTTCTCGATGTTGGTTAAAATTGATACAGCTATATCAGCTGAATTTCTTTTCCTAATTGTAATAATAGAGTAAATTTCGGAAATAACCGACATTAAGAGCTTACTCAAGGCATGTTACCATCAAGTTTGGCAGCCACCTTTTATAGCCGCATTTTGGGAATGAAAGTATTTATTTACATGTGTACTTACATCAGTCTATTAGAAACGGATACTTTAATATAAACCCATACTTTGATTTATATAAAAAATAATATTAATTTGAAACCTTTAAAACTATCGGCCCGAATTCCAAAATATAAATACGATTAAAAATAGCAACTGTTGATGGATAGTTGACAGCCCTAAATAATAAGCAAAACTGACAATAGACTGTAGCATGGACTAAAAGTTTATATCCAATTGGTTAGCAAAGCCTGCTATGGAAATATCTGACAGGTCTAAATGCTAGAGCGCGACATGAACCGTTAAACAATTGGGAGGGCTGAACTCGCATCCAGTTGCAATTTCCGTCAAATGTGATAGTAAAGAGAGGACACCGTAACTATAGGAAACTAAGATAAAGTGAACTAAAATGTTTCAGTACAACTTTTCAGACAGCTGTCTGGAAATAACATACTTGTATTACACTGGTCTAAAATTTTTTAAACGTCGTCTGCTTCAGAGATAAAATGTGCTATTTAGTATGGATTTTAAATGTGAAGAATTCAATTATGACAAATAAAACAACTGATTGGCTACTGTTTCTATGATATATGACTTTTAGATTTTACGTCTATGTATATTGTGTACATAGTAGAGTTTTAATAATGACTTGTAAACCTAGGTCTTTTCATGTGTTTATGGTTGCTTTATATGATACTATTTCACGTCACCTGTTTATGTAACTCTTTAAAGAACAGCAAAACAAGTTATATTAATAAAATATATTGTGAAACAGAAGGCAAACAAACGATTATGTATATATATGTACATAGTTTAGTCCTTATTCAGTGTCTACTCGGCGCTTCAAGGGTTGTCTCTTGTATTCATTAAATGGAGCATCTCTTGTCACTGTCCAGCAATAGTCTGTAAACATTGATGAGATCCATTTGTCCTGATAGCGTTTCTCCATTGTTGCAATGTCCTGGTGAAACCGCTCGCTGTACTCGTCGCTCACTGCTCTGCAGTTCAGTGCAAACAAATCTAGATGAGAGTGAATAAAATGTGTATTTAGTTACTCGTTGCAACTAAGCCTTTTGTATGCCTTGAGGTTTTCCACCAACTCTCTGTAGTTGCCTGCCTTATTGCTTCCGAAACATTTCTTTGCCACTAACTGGAAGGCATTACATGCTGTCTTTTCCTTGCCACGCAGTGCACGGTCAAATGCATCATCTCGAAGAAGTTCACGAATCTGACGACCAACAAAGACACCTTCCTTCATTTTAGCTTCACCTAAACTTGGAAACTTTCCACGGAGGTACTTGAACCTGCTTGTGTTTTGTCCATGGCCTTGACAAAGTTCTTCATCAGACCCAACTTGATATGCAAGGGTGGTAAAACACTTCCTCCTTGATTCAACAAGTGGTCCCTGACTCCAATGACTGTCGGAGTGGCCAATCTCTCTTGATGTAGTGAGAATCTCTCTCACGACTATCCCATTCGCAGAGAAAACAGCAGTGCCTTGTTCATCCAGTGTGCAGACCAAGCAAAATAGCAAGAACCTTCAAATCGCCACAAAGCTGCTACTGATGTTGTTCATAGTTTATGCACCTCAAAAGTTGTTTCATGTTTTCATATGGACTGCATGACCAACTGGAAATGATGGTAAAACATTGCCATTATGCAGCAAAATTATATATAAGACTTGTCTCTGATGAATCAATGAACAGTTTCCACTCATCTGGATCATGAACGATGCTGAGGGCTGCCATCACACCATCGATGTTGTTGCAGGCTACAAGATCCCCTGCCATGAAGAGGAATTGGACAAGATGCTTTGACGGTCAGCGAACATGGAAACCATAACATCACATGCGAGGAGATTCCACTGCTGTAGTCCGGATCCCAACAGCTCTGCCTTACTCTTGGATAGTTCCGAATCTCTGACAAGGTCATTCAGTTCACCTTGCAGTATGAGGTGTGGTTTAGAGGAGGAGGATGGGAGAAAATATGGGTCATGTGACATTGATGGTTCCAGACAGGAAGTGTCATCCTCTTTTTCTTCCTCGTCTGACTCAAGTAGGAATAATTCGGGTGCATCAGAAACCGGTGGTCATTTCCCGTAGGGTACTGGGCGTATAGTTGATGTAATGTTTGGAGAATGCACAGTCCACCTTTTCTTCTTTGACAAACCTGGAGGCACCATGCAGACGTAATTGCTGATACGATGTATTGGCTCTCTCCAAATTATTGGCACTGCAAAGGGCATAGATTTCCTTTTCCTGTTCAACCACTGGCGACGATTTGTTGCACACGTGTTGCAGCATATGTGTGGGGCCCACCTCTTGTCCTGATCTCCAGTTTTACAGCCAAAATAAAGGTGATAAGCTTTCTTAACAATCGTGGTTATATTGAGCTTTTGTGATGCAAAAGTCACTTCATCAGAAACATAACAGACGTTTTCTGCATTGTTCACACAAGAACGAGGCATCTCTGCTCGCCTTAGCTAAACAGAAATGTGTCCTTTTCCAAAATCAAACACTGACAAATAAGAGAACACTACTTTGCATGGTTTCTAGAGCTGATATAGGGGAACTTGTTCAGCAGTGATGCAAGCTTAGTTATGATTGCATCGTGCATGAATTCTAGGTATATCATTATGCAATTAATATTATGTATGACGCAATGCCAGCTTCAGACTGCATCATTCATTGTTTTTCTTAAATAGTAAGTACTGTCCAAACCCAGTCATAGGTTTATTCATAGATCCATGCAAAGATGTATTTTAGTCATTTCTGGTTTAAATTGAGATAACGTCTCTTTATAACTCACTTATCCATCGCCATTCACAAGTCTAGGGTCGTATATACTGACCCAGTATCATATCTTTAATACTAGAGCCAATCAACAATTTTAAACATAAGTTTCGTTCTCAGTGACCCAAAATTAATAAAGTTCTACTACATTTATTTTGGAATAATTTTGGATGTAGAATACTGTTATTGAACTAGAATTTAAGAAATAAAGGAGGTCATGGAGACCATGACCGACTGCCCAGTGATCGACTGCTCCGGTCTTAACTGCAATTCAGCTAGTTCGCAGGTCTGACATAGACACAAATTGTTTGACAGTTAAGCAAGAAACAAGACAGGAGTGTTTATGATGGGTGCAACTTTGAATTAACACATGAATAAATGAAGATAGAAAACTCATCGCTTGTTCCATTTGATCATATTTATGCTATTTATTGCTGTTACAATCCAATTTTTTTTTTGTTGTTTGTTTTGCTTTTTTTTGCTTTTAATTAAACTAGATAATATACTGTTATTGAACTAGAATTTAAGAAATAAAGGAGGTCATGGAGACCATGACCGACTGCCCAGTGATCGACTGCTCCGGTCTTAACTGCAATTCAGCTAGTTCGCAGGTCTGACATAGACACAAATTGTTTGACAGTTAAGCAAGAAACAAGACAGGAGTGTTTATGATGGGTGCAACTTTGAATTAACACATGAATAAATGAAGATAGAAAACTCATCGCTTGTTCCATTTGATCATATTTATGCTATTTATTGCTGTTACAATCCAATTTTTTTTTGTTGTTTGTTTTGCTTTTTTTTTGCTTTTAATTAAACTAGATATGATACTGTAAGCTGAATCACCGTTGTATTAAGATAGATGATTTATTGAATTACATATGGGACTTCGTTCGGGAAGAAAACTATTTATACTTAATTGCCATCAATCAATAATCCTTTTAGATAATAGTCAGTGCTTCTCGTGACAGAACGAAATAGTCTCATAGATAAAATTACAATGTTAAGTCTTCGTTACTGTAGCACGTTTCTCACTTCAAATCTGGATGTGCAGTTCAGTAGATGAAATTAATATGCATATATGTTTTCATTCAATGATACACTAGTGAAGAAGAGATTGCTCATGCTTCATTACTAAGTGAGACTTCATATTTCATCACTACGTTTACCTTGAAATTACGAAAAGTTTAAACATGTCTCCTTTGCAATGCAATCTTTGTTTTCATAGAAAAGCTAACCTGTGAAGAAATATTTTACATTTATCCAATACTAAATTTGGTAAGAAGCCTCCACCTATTAGGTTGACAACAATTTCTCATGATACATAATAAGAATATTTGGAAAGAAAACAGCATGCTTTGAATCTGAATTGACCTATTTAGTCCACAAACATACATCGACACAAATATATAACTTTGCTTTAAGTATTATTGATCAAATAGGATCAAACACTAGTCATTTTTTCCTTCGTCAGTCAGTTCTTGTGATTTATATTGTGTTCCTTAATTGTGTTAATATATAATAATAATTCCAGAGTGTCTTGACGGTGTTTACTCTGAATATTGTAACTACACCTGCGGAAGGTGTTACAATAGATATCCGTGTGACAAGGAGTCTGGTATTTGTCCTGATGGATGTGACCCCGGCTGGAGAGACGTATTCTGTAATGTAGGTCAGTCAACAGGATGAAAATGAAACGAACTTGTTATCTCTTATTTCCTGGCTGTGTTTTTGAATAATCTGAGACTTCTTAGCTACCATTACAAGAAATTTACTATTATTCCCAGAACTCCGTCTGAAAGGTTGGGTAACTGCCTTTTCTTCTAGGCAAATAACGAGATCAGTTATGAACTAAAATAGTAAATCTACTCAGCGCCTCAAAAATGCACTCATTGCTCGTTTTGTTCTTGTTCATGTGAGGCAAGTACATTTTCATAATACTATGCTGTATTAGGATTTTCGATCAACTCAGAAATGCTCAATGTTCTCACTTGGAAGAATTAAAAAGTACAGGAATGTAAGAAATATAGGAGACTTTATCTCAGACCGTAAAAAGAAATAAAACAGAAATAACTATTTATTTTCCATTTTTAAATTTTTTTGAAAATTCCGATAGTCAAAGGAAATGGGCAATTACGGTAAAAACGCTTTAATTATGAATTATTTTTGTTCGATCGTGCAAAGAATTATTTATTAAAAAATTGCTTAATATTCATTGACATCCTTAGAATTCGTAAATGTGAATAAGGAAACTTTCTCTTCACATAAATATGATATAAAAAACAACTATTATTTTTATGGACTGATGCTTCATAGAACATACAGATTATGAAAAGGACTGACAATGGAGCAGTCTTGCTGTAACGAACGAGTGGCCTATCGTTTGAAACGGATCAAAATGGAGAGACTCAACCGTTTTGATAGCTATGTACAACAATGTCCACTTCATGGGTTAATGATATTTTTTATAATTTAAAACATTATAGATTACATTACCCCATTCTGTATCAGAAATTTGATTTGACATTAAAAAAACCGTTATAAATTGATATAGGGAATATATATTTATTTTGCTATGCATACTTTGAGATTAATAAGTATGCCTCATCTTCAACAAATGGATATAAATAATGGCGGACACATTTTCAACGCTACTAAGAAATTGTAAGAAATTTTCTATCTATACCAGCATATATGAATCAGAAAAATACAGTCGAGTTAATATATAACTTTCAATGGTTGTGCCATTCATTTTCTCTTTCTTGTAAACTGCCAGTTATCTAACACCGTTTAAATTAGATGCGCTTTGACGGGTAAAGGACAGGTGGTTTATAGTTTGCCTCCATATATTACCTATTGCATTACAGTTTCAGTTTTTCTTTAAAGAGGAAATGTGCATTAGAATGTTTTTAAGTGAAAATATTAAATTGCATGTCATAGATATATACAAAATGTTGTATTGTAAAGACTCAGGACCAACAACTGAATGTATTTCACAATGCTGGTGTGTGCAGTGTGAAATATATAGCATCTGATGTGGTCTAATGTAACAAAGAATAAATTTTCTATTAGAATAACACTATGTACAGAGATTTAATGTAGTAAATAGCCGGCATGTGCATTACTCCGAAATCTGTGCAACGGGAATAGCATTGAGTTAAATATATAGATCATTTATAAATCCATTAGCACGTATATTGCGTAACTTTGAAAATTGTGCAGCTTCCTGAATATTTTAAAACATTTTACCCATACAAAACTACGTGACTGTTTCTAATAATGCACAGTGTCATTGACCTTCCAAGACAATTAGTAGCAAATAAAAAGTTGGTAAGGTCTTGAGAGATGGCATGCATGCAACGTTTACACCAATAGTTATTATAAATATTTTAATATGTATTCACTTCTCAAAACTTGTACATGTAAAAGTGTCGCCAGAACCATTTCTTGCCAGTATTTTAATGTTCTATTATAAACTAAAGCAACTTCCGCTAGAGTGTAAGAATGTTTCTTGCCTCTTTGGATGCCGTAAACTGGTGTACCACATTTTTCTAGTAAATATAAATATAATTAACGAAGGCAAAAGCACATGGCACGTCAAATTACACAAAACAAGGTAGATGTAGGAATGCGGACACATCGAGAAAGAAGTGTAAGTTTCATCTTTTAAGAATCTACTACTTTTGAAACAATACAAAAGCACTAAAAGGCTGTAACTATAGTGTTTTAAAATGTCATGCTTTCTAATAAATTGAAGATGAAATTTAATATAGTGAGAATAGTACAAATATAGGGAATTTAAAACAAAGTTAAAACATACTGTCTCGATTTACGTTACAGTCAGGCAATTAAATTACTGTTTTGATTGTATGAACAGAGTGTGAAAAGGGAACTTACGGACTTGGATGCAAGTACACATGTGGTCTGTGTCTGAACGGTAGCGAAAATTGTTCAACAGTGGACGGTCGCTGCAGCATGGGATGTCAGAACGGATGGCAGGGCGAAACTTGCAAGAAAGGTACGCCAAAAATTTAATAGAAAATGCATAAACAAGTGAAACAAAATTAGAAGTTCTATACAGTCGATTGTGACATTGTAGGCGCCTTTATCAGTACAGTAAAATCTCACCAATGGAAAATTTGATTTTGATGGTAAGAGCAATTGAATTTGCAGGTAATTTGGCACCACTGCAGTACATTATGTAGTGAAATAAACGGCTAAAGATCAACCTTTATGAAATAAATATTTATCACATCTGCTGTTTTAACCATTCATAACGTCAACAATTCTTTTATCTGGGAAAATGTATAGATTTACCAAATTCCTAATTATAATTTGTCCGTGACATAACCACCATTCTTGAGAAGCCCGCAATGTAATTATGTCTGCTTTACAAGAACATGCATCTTTATTTAAATACTACAAACGGTATTACTTTGGCAGATGAGTGTTTCACGGAAAGAAATGTACTGCTATGTGCAAGATAAAATCTATCTTGTCACAATTTTGGATTTTGGGATGGGTTGATTTAAGCCAGTATTTAAACAATGTCTAAGCATCTCTTCCTGTTGTCAATGGTTTTCTGGTGCAAAAAAAAAAAAATCGATTTGAGGATATAAGTACCAAGCTTTTGTATATGAACATATTTCTCTCTATATAAAATTGATAAAACGAAAGAGGCAGCAACAAGATATTATCTTTTTTTTTTTTTTTTTTTTTTTTTTTTATATCAAAGCCAGGAATATTATATTATATGCGTACTGGAAGAGTGTCATAATTAAACGGTTATATAATATGATACAATGTGAAAGAATATACTATTAGGATTTCACTTAAAACAATTTTATCTGAACTGGTGACTTTTTCCGAACACTTCAAGCGTCCCATTGCTTCAATGGTCCAGTATGATAATAGATGATTTAATGCGGATGAAAACGATCTGTTCGTGTGACCTTTCATTAGCGAATTTTCATTAGAGAATTGACAATTTAAAATAGGCAACAAGACGTCCATTTATAAATGTTTCACTGATCGTATATTTGCCACAGTTTAATCTTTCGTTGAAATTAAGCTCGATTGGAATGATTTCGATCTAAAGCGGGACAGTCTATAACTCAGACATAAACTGTATTCAGAACCAGCAAGTTTGTTGCTATGAAAAATCTGGTCTCACTTTGTAAATTGTATCGAGAAGCTTCAGTACTAGAAATTATTTACGATTTTATTCGTTCTTTTGTTTCTTTAAATAATATCAACATAATTCTATTTAGGAACCGAGATGATTTCGCATTCTCTAAAATAATGGTATGAACTAAACCACAAACTGTTCCGGCATTTTGGTGTGGATGCTAATTATGATCATGACGGGTAGCAGTGTCCGTTTTACTGCTAGTAGTGTATGGTACATTTATGTCAAATTTTAAGATACTATGATTATGGTGTTAAGTGCCACTATTCGATTTTCGGAAGAATGTTGATCCTATTTAAAAAGAGCTGATATTATACTGTACAAAGAAAACTTGTAATATTTCAAGTGCTACGGATTGTTTTACATGATTATATTCCAAGTAGACAAAACCTGTGCATATGAGATATAAATATATATTTTCAACCGTAAAGCGAAGTGAAGAAAACATTTTCTTTTCATAATTGATTATATTTTTAACTTCTCAATCACATACACAAACAATATTGGGAGACCTGACCTGAAGCTTTCGTCTTCGAGCTAAGGACTTCGTCAGCCGATTGATTTAATCTCTGCTGACAGCTGACATTGCTCGATGGAATGGTACGCGATTTAAACAGATAGTCCCAGATATGCAGCAGTTTGCAACTGCCCGGTCCCTGTTTAGCGTCAGATTATGTACACGGATGTAGATCGATATATAAACCCCCCGCTCAAACCAGGCTTGTTCTCGATCTAGGATTTTTGCCAACTTCCACGTTACAGGTAGGTCATGGCAAACATTGTGGATGTGCCGTGAAACTTCAGTCTAGCTTTCATTTGGTCTTGTACGTTCATTAAATCTCGCTTTCAGTGTCATTGTGCACTTGTGGGACACTCTGTTAACATAGCTTGCCATTCCATCTAGCAATTTTAAACAATCAGTAAAGATTAAATCAGTCTGCTGATAAAGGTCTTAGCGTGAGGAAGAAATCTTCAGGTTAGCTTTCTCTATACTGTTTGTGTATGTGGTTGAGAATTTTAAAACATTGTCAAATATGAATAATAATGCCACAGAGTGACGCTTTCACCAAAGTGTATATTTGTTTTTGTTTTTTTTTTTTTTGTTTTTTTTTGTTGAAGCACATATTAGTTTCTACTTATGATGACGGAGACTGAAAAATGTAGATTATAATTTCATAACATTTGAATGAAAGCCAATGGATTTTAATGTACAGCTATTTATTAAATTTTTTGTATGATACATGCCATTGTCTATTGAAATATAATTTTGTATTTTCTTGCTAACGTGAAGATGTATTTTATATCAGGATTTCCACATTTAAAGATGTATCTGAAAATGCATCCATGAGGACAGAAGATACATAGTGGGACTAGTTTGTTCAATCATTTTAAGTTCTATCTCTATATCAGAATGCGACGAAGGAACATACGGTCATCGATGCAACAAAACCTGTGGTAACTGTTTGAATAGCTGCTTAAAGACGGATGGACGCTGTATCGACGGATGTAAAGAAGGATGGCAGGGTGATAGGTGCGAACAAGGTAGTACATGGCATTTTGAAGAATAAGCTTATCATCTCAGACAAATCATCGCCTCTTCTTGAATTGCGATCTTTATTGTGCAATTAAGCTGTACCAAGAGTCTTGCGTTATGACAAAATTACTGTGTGTAACTATCAGGACAACAGTGCATTTTAAGATAGGAAATGTACATAAACCTAGAGAATACTAGCAGATAATTTAAAAATTTTAATTAAATGCATTAAAAATAGCTAAATGTTAGTAATTTTATTTGTATTACCTGTTGCATATTTGAAGTTATAATTTGTTAAGTTATTGATGCACTATGTTCCAAGTTGAGTTTTTGTTGGATTTCAAATAGTTGTTTCTAATGCAAATTTTGCCCGTTTTTCTCAGATTCATCAACATATATAATTATCGCAGACATATCAACATGCATGAAACATACAAGATGTTATATAGGCAAAATGACAATGTAATGCACGATTTCGAGGTAACTAGTACAACTAATTTATAAGATATAGGACAATCGCAAAATTAACATATGCCCAACTGCCACACGAAGCACGATACTTGGTGATGCCGCGATCAGAATTTTGCATGTATTCTTAAATCCGTTGCGAGCAATGACCGACAATGCACATAGAGATTATTTTTCACATCCGATTGTGACAACTCAACAAGTGAGACACCTTTTGCTACTATAACAATAAAATGCGCAATATTGTAGTCTTTCGTTAACGGTCTACATCAGAAACCTTATCCTTATAAACTTAGCTGACATCGTACCTTCCAGATCATGTATTTGCAAATGTAAAGCAAAACAATGGTGCTTAAATTGTTCGTGTGCAGCATGTGCAAAGGAACAGACATTCAAGGATGCAATGAAACATGTGGCCAGTGCTCAAACAGTAGACACAAAGTGCATCGAAGGCTGTCAAGCTGGGTAGCAGGGTGAGAAATGCAGACGACGTACGCTTTATTAAACTACAGGATCAGGCCTTTGCTCTAGTGTTTCTAATTAGTAACTTTCTCCTTTCTGAAATATTTAGGCAATTTTTTTGGTGCGCTTTTAATTTGTGTCTGTTTTAGGTGCAGATAACTTAAATATTACTTGACACATGCTGATGAGAAAGCAGTTATGCAGCATTAACTTGCTTTGATTCTGTAATGAATAAATGAGTTCACCACATAATATCCTAAATCTTCCAAGAAAACATGATTTTATATTCTTGTTTTATAATATTAAGGCTGTATTCTCTGGCAGGGAATGTAAAATGTGGATAATGCAAAAATAAAAATGAAGTCCGAGTTCGAAGAGAAGGCAAATATTCAAAAAGATTGCGTCCAGCACACCGGATAACACGTATATCGGTGAAACAATCAGCATAGCATGTTCATGTCTGTTATTTGGCGCCGTGACCAGAAATGTATTCCCTAGTCAAGCTGTAATTATGCAACGGGTTATAGGTGTTCTCGTGAATGAAGCTCCGAACAATCGAAAACTTTGAACGGTTCGTTTCGAGACTGGCCGTTGAACGAATTGTATAACTATCTCGAACCATTAGTTCGAAAATACTAATAATAATAATAAAGGACTATACACTTGTTAGCATTTCTGACCACTTCATGAATGAATTTGGAATAACATGTATCTTACTTGCGCTGCATATCATTTTGCATGGGTGTCTCAATATATTTTAAATGTTATTGGTAAGTGTAGGATTTACAAATTGGTATTGTAGAAGTTTACCGTGGACGACAAGAAAATGCATTAAAATTGAATGAGGTGATCATCGGTGATAATGTATTCATCACGCACAGTGCTTGGTCAAGGGATTCAGACAAACACTAATTAACTGAGAAGAATATCATTCATGATGTTGGGAAAATTGGATACAGTACTGAATACTTCGAGGTATGGACATTGTCTATACTATCATTGCGGAATTTTATATTTCTAATTCTCAGACACTATCTTCAGCCTTTCAGGTTCATCATAGATTCAGTCCTGGAAATTGGTCGATGTCAATTGTTTACGGCGATCACAATTATCTTGTGCCTGCTCCATATTACACAATTGTTGAAAGTTAATGTTTACTAATACACCTCATTAAGGCCTTTCATCTCACAAAAATGCTGCGAAGCAGTCCGCTTTGACTGATTACAATGTTTATGCTGACTACATGTTGAAGAAGAATTATTCATGTAGCTTTATCTCCTCTATATCATTGTCAACATAAACGTGATAAAACATTTTATATCTAAACGTTCCTCCTAAAATAGTATCTAATGAATACATTTTAAAATAGAATTTCAGCAAAGGCTGAAAGATAGCGTTGTACCTAATATTTAATTCGAACGATTGCATTTTCTAATGTTTACGGAAAACAGATGGACCAAGAAGGATAATATGAAAAAAGACATATCAATCGTTTTCTGCTAAAATATAGAAAAATGCTGGTATTATTCATCGTGTATCTTAAATAGCACTGCATACATATTTTCCTTACTTTAATGGAAATCAAAGCGCAGCATTTTTTGCATATGCAAAGAGATATGACTTCATTATAGACTGGAATTGTGGGGTCGTAGATTGATTAGCCCCGTCACAACATCTCAGTTTTCCAACCAGATGTAAGGGAGTAATGTAAGCTGGATACAGACGTCGATGTTCCGTGCTAAAAATGTTTCCGACAGGAAAATTAGCATGTCTAGAACATGAAATTTATGCCACAATCATATCAAACATTTTCCAGATAACGAATTGACGACGGATTAATGTAAATAACACACATTACATCTATATTTTCACGCTGCACGATTATGCGTAGAACAAATATCCTGTTTCCTTGCAATATATCAATGCTTTCAAATTACACATATTCTGTCCCTGAATTTCACGACTTCGCACCAGGTCATAATTACCATGTACCTTCCCGACTTGCGATTGTTGAATAACTTAGTTTTCACCATAAGCCTGATTATTTTACATTTTCATTGAATAATTCAGCTAAATCATCCCATTGTTATTGTTCATATACATATAGGTTTTTTTAAACATCGCTAAGAAACACATGCAGTGGCGTAGCTAGAATATTTGGACCACTATGGAAAGCTTACCGATGGGCCCATGCAATATTAATAGCAATTTTGCGGGTCTAAATTAAACAATTTGATGGGTGGTATGTGGCCTGTTCCTAGTTTCTTTTTAACGTGTAGGAAACTAAATTGTTTGGATGGGTTCGTAGGTCACTTAGGTTTGCATATTCTTGTTATATGATAGCTTCGCCTATGAATACATTTTTGGTGTGAGTGACAGTATAGTGCACAGAATAGTTTTATTTTGCCAATGGGGACCCCGGATGATGGAGTGTTCTAAGGCGCACTTCTTCATATATCACTCACATATCTCGCCTCTATTAGAGTTGGATCGAGTATCGACTTCCTCAGTGTGGTTTATATGAGAAAGCTTGCCATAAGCTTCAAGTGGGTCGGTGGTTCTTCCCTGGCTCTTCTCGGGTACTTCATCCACGATCTACATTAGTCACAATGCTATAAATGGGGTTAAACCGACAATGCAATATCACACGTTTCAAACTTTATTTGTTGTCAACAGAATTTCAATTAGACTTGTGTACCCTACAGAAAAATCCTGTCGTATATTACATCCCAGATAAGCAGGTTCAACTGCAATTCAAATAGTGTCATCCTTTAATAATTCCAATTGTAATGAATCGGCCAAAACTGTATGCAGTCCGATTGAATATAAACGGTAATGTGACACTAATCAATAATTTTTTAAACATCTGTAAATTCTGCGGACTACTTATGGTTCCAAGTTCCCAGCTAGTTTTATATGAAGCTTTATCTATATCAACATTTTAAACCGTAATAATAACAACAAGAAGTCACATCCACCCACCTTTGTGATTTCCGCCCAAAATGTTCACAACCCGATTACAATCACTCAATATGAATTATAACAATGTAATTGCACGGTCATTCCTTCATTTCACCACTCACCCCTTTTGCAAAAGGAAGCATATGGCAGGCTTTACAAGCCAATCATGAGACATGGTCACATTTTGATTCGTTAATGTTTTATGGCTGTTCAGGGTAAGATGTCGGCAAAAGATCTTTCTAAAAATGGATACCATTTTTCTTTTGAAAGATCGAAATGCATAGAAAGCAAGAAAAGCATATGTTTTGTCAACACGTATCATACACAAGCGTAATGTTCGGAAAAAAGGACACACTACCATTGATTACTATATAATGAATCGACGACTCTTCGCTGGCGATGATAGGCTATGTGCTGTGACGTAGTTATGAGGCTTCTGAAGGAAACCTTCGAATTTTCTTAAAGTTCATGTTTCGTCAACGCAAGCTGCTGATAGGACGACAGAAAGGAAGTACATTGGAATTAAATGATTAAATGATCTTGGTTGTGTATTTATCGATGTGTTAGTTGTACCTAATTACTCACAAAGTTAACATAAATTCTCTTAATGTCTTATGTATTAAAATAATTCGTTTCGTTGCACTTTTACGAAACAATATTTTATATGAAAATTAAATTACCCATAGCATACGATGCAGATACAGTATGTCTGTCATCTACTGCATTTTTTGAAAGCGACACGATCTAATAAGCACAATGAAAAAAAAAGCATAACAATGATTTTTTTAAAAATATGTTGTCACGAACACATTTAACATATTCCATGTAGTGTACAAAACTAGTTTTATTTTCTCAACTGCTCGCATAAATTGATATCTACGGAATATGGACTAGAGGTCTGAATACTATGAGGGTAGTGCATGTCATACATTACATCACAGATAGAATAAGTGCACCTTGGAAAAATTTGTTTAAAATGCATTACAATATTGTGGTAATGCAAACCTATCATCATATAAACAATCTTTAATGATCCGGATTTCATACCTAGCACAACTACACTAAGATCAACATGTGCCAGACATGGAAGAAGTATTATTGATAGAACCGTTCCATAAGAAATCAATCTTGTAACATAATGAAGAAATAAATATATAAATAATATAATACATATTTTGTCATGTATATCTTTCAAAACAAAATTTTAGCACAACGTTGAATATGCCGGTATCTGTATAGAAAATTCTAGTATGAAAATCGCATATTAGACTCCTTAGGGAATGTAGGTGGATAGTCACGGAAATATGACACAGCGGATGTCAATAGTTACGAAACGGAATGTATACCTTATAATTAGCATACCTGTAATTGTATGCACAGCCCCTTTTTAAACTAAGTTTCATACACATCTTTTATGTTATTACAAATGTTTACACGATAGTCGTTACTCATACTGAAAAAGCGGCATGATTTTGCACAAACAGTATGGTATTTTTACATAGGTTAGACGAAACATGAACTAAAGAGAAATAGAATGACAGTGCATTGACAGCAAACAAAAACAGAAGACCTCGGGTTATAAAAGTCAATAAACATATACATAACTCTTCAGGAGGAAACTTCAAACTCTTTCCCTTATATAACATATTCACTAATAATACATCTTTAATTGAAGAAAAGGAACTGTATTTCATAAGTACTCTACACCCAGACCTTAATAGCTCAAGCTAATTCTTTACAAAAACACGAGTCTTGATACATTGTATCAACAGACTAATACATTTTCATATTATGATGACTAAATAACTTTTAATTGTTTTAATTTATGTCGATCACATTTTAAACTGTATCAATGAAAAGCAACGACGTAAGTAATTTTACAATGACGTCAAATGGTTTATTTACAAAAAATTGTGTAAAGGAATCGTGTTTCATATACAAATACAGGTATATAAATAAAGTAAAAATAGTAACGGTCAAAAAACAAACTATGATAGATCTACGCTTTGAATATTGAATGGATTTTCTCCTATGAACAAAGCTAATTGCAATATTTAATTGTTACAGCAGATTTTAATATACTGCCAACACATTTTCTCCTACAAATATAACAAGCTGCAAAATTTAACTTTTACAGTATAATTTAATATACTTCCAACACATTTTTTGTGCAGCGGGGGTATAAATAATTTCGATTTCCAAGCGTTTGTGACTCTCACTATAATGCTAAATATGTTTTCTGCACGTGACTCTTCTAATCCATAATTTTCGTAATGAGATTTTGGAGTTTACAATCGGAATATGCCCTTCTTTCTCGCATAATATATTTAGCAGTTTTACTTCTGGATTTTATTTGAATGCTGAAATAATCACCCTTGAGTGCTATGTCAAGTTCGTATTGTAGTTTTGACATAAAACTATGAAGACTCTTGAAAATTTTTCAGTTTCTGCTGTTTTATTGAGGCTCATTATTGTTATACTTATATTACAGTAGCAAATAAAGTTTTTTTTTTCTTCAAGACATTATGTCTGTTAGCGCCTCACCATGTTCTTCTGTTTTTTTTTAATAAAATATTTGAACGTTGTTGACTTCCTGAATTACCTAATATATTGTTTCTACATGTATATTTACCTGCGACGACACTGGATTCTGGTTTAGAGGACACCAGGACAAAGGTTTTCTGACACCGCTGTCGTCACAGCCTGAGCGCACAATCTATTGTTGTTAGATGAGTACCGAGTTGGAAAACCTGCTTCTATAAAGGTCCTGGTGGTAAAAATGTCTTAAATGGTGATCATAGTTACAATGACAAGAAACTGATTCATATTTAAGTTTGGAGGAACCAAATATATAGAAATAAGAGGCGGAGAACTATGTCCAACGTTGCTTCTGGTCGTTGGCGCAAAGCTATACCAAGAAAGTGCACAACCGTCATAATATAACTACCTTGTGAGGAAGGTAAATAGTATATGATGCCACTGTGCAGATCAAAAAGTTTGCGACCGTTTTAAAAAATGGGGCCAATGAACATCACATCAATTATCGTAAAATTTGTTATTTTAAAAAATGGCGAAGTGAGTCTTGTCGAAAAAAAAATTCAAGCTATGGAATCTGATCAATATTGTTTGGCTCCGCAGCACGTGGTGTTCTTGAACACGTTACAAGCCTACATCGTAGGAACTATAATATTAAACAGTTATAAGTTTGGTAAAATACCATCGTCACATTAGTGAAAACTTTGGATTTGGTAAAGCTCGTAGGTTTAACTTGATGCCTCCGCATTTTGTTCAAGTTATTATTTGGACAACAACGCTTTACCATCCCATTACTGTGTGACTCCTTGGCATAAGAATGATATAAAGGCTATGCACTGTACTGGATGGAAATAAATATGCGGTTACCCTTTCGGTGGCTACGACATCTTCGCTAACGATGGAATCTTCAACAGGAGGTGGTGCGTGGGTGGCAGAATGGCTTGGTGTAACTTGCAACTTAGGCATACAGCTCTCTCTCTCTCTCTCTCTCTCTCTCTCTCTCTCTCTCTCTCTCTATATATATATATATATATATATATATATATACATACATACTTACACTCTTCAAATGTTCCAGATTTCAGATTTTATCGAGCTATAAATCATTTAACATAAAATATCCGCGGTCCGCCATAGTTTGCAAACCTTTTTTAAGGTTTGAAATTTACAATCAAATAGTTTTTATTTCCTTTCATAATTTCAGAGAGAAAGAGTCATATTGTGACCATCGTTGTTGTTTCCGCTGTGATCGTTGGCATGATTGTGTTGGTTATCACAGTGATCGCAGTAAAGAGATGGCAAAGGTAACATTTCAAGGGACATATTAGTACTAATAAATATTTGACAAGCCCAGAAGTTGAGAGCGTATTATTGCAACACTGAAATGAATATTATATAATATTAAGTTGCATAATCGTGCAATAAAATATTAAATTTATAAGAAAAAGGTATGTTAAACATTCACAGTAATTGGTCTGAGATTGCTATTAACATATATGTTTTGTATATGTACAGTAAAGAAAAAGGAATGGTCGCAAATAGGAGACACCAAGTGCAGAACCTCCTTCCTAGGGTGAGCGAGTTAGCTGGTTATGATGAACCACAACAAGAAGAAATTGAAGAGATTCCTGCTAGTGAAGGTGGTCTATATTTCTGTCTATATATTACGTTCTGATAAGAGTAGGTTGACAGGCTTGGTGCATTTACACTTCCGCAGCTAACTATAGTTGAAGGTATATATATTGTTATAATAATAGTTCTGAA
>JAECUM010019784.1:0-28773 GCA_016617855.1 Megalonaias nervosa
CTGTGTGTGTGTGTGTGTGTGTGTGTGTACATTTTTCCACTGGACCTATCTCAGTTTCCGTGATCCTGCTAAAATAAAACAGACGCCTGTTCAATTTTGAATTCGACATTCATTATTCATCACCATCAGTTAAACCCTAACATCTGTATTTCACCAACAATGCTGAGGAAAACTTGAAGGGTCATGTTTTGACTTCTTGAAGACGCTTTATGTTCAAAGATGCCACAGTGTGGTCTGGATCTGTGGAAACAATGTTTTGGTTTGAGTTCAAGTATCACTATGCCATTATGGGGAGGGAGCTCGGACTGTGTAATTCTAATGGGGATTTATATGTTTTCACGTTCATGAACAAAAGCAGTGTTGCGCTCCATTTCGTATTTTCGTATCTATCTGGATACACCTAGCAGACAGTGCACAACAATACAGCCATTCCAGGATTGTACTTCAGGTATGCGTATTCAGTTGACCAGCATTAATATTACTTACTTGGTTTCTTCCCTTTTTTAACATATGAGATCGCGCTTTCGCGTGATCTTCTGTGTTTGCGGTTCCGATTGCACTTACTTCCACATGTCAGAAATTTTCAACACATATGCATTGAACATTTGCTAAAAACGATATAAATATTTAACTCACTGTTCGGTATCAGAGGCACCATGACAAATTCTACAGAACATACCATGATGGTACCAATGTGTACAGCAATTAATTTAGATACTAGCCATTTAATCTTACGGGCTGAGGCCCTACGATCATTTTACTACTTTTTCTGGCTGTCATATAAACGGAAATAAAAAAATATATCGTTCTAATATATATGAACGTGAAGCCATAGCATATCCACTATAATATTTGAAAAAGAGAATAATTATCTTGATATAAATAATTATGAAAGGCGATACACTATCTCGGCACAAAAGACAAATTGCTACCACCCCCACAAAACCCCACAAATTAAATGGTCAGTACCTTGTTATTTGTATATTAATTTTTATTAACGTTATCCAAACAAACATAGGTATATACATAGAAACTTTGCGTGGAAAACAACTCTCAGAAGGGCTAGTACATATGAATCTCAACAGAAGAAAATATTTTTAGTGGCCTACAATAGTGAAATGGCGTAAAATACAACGGCTGATCTGATTAGAATCATAAGATGATTCTCGGTTGTACAGGAGAATACGTGTACCTGACACATAATAACATCTGGATCAATATATTTCAAAGCATCCACTTTAGCCCCCATGTTGACATACATGACACGTGTCAGACTTGCGTTTACGAGTTAATATTCTAATGTTATAAAATTAGTTTTTGATAAATAGATATTGTCTACCAACATCAAATCTTTTATCCATTATTTTGTCATGATAAATGAAACATGCTTTTAAAATCATTACATTTCTATCAAGATTACTCTGACATTTCCGTCTATTCCTTTCTCACTGAAACTATCGATAGCCAAGCGGTCTAAGACGATCGCCTTTGCAGATTACCGACATCTAAGCTCTGTTTTGGTGGGTTCGAGTCTCAAACTCGGCTGGCGTGGATATATGAGAAAGCTTACCATTATCTTCCTCTGGGTGGGTGGATCATCAAGGGAGTTTTCTGGGTTCTTCCTCCACTATAAATACCTACAACAAATGGACTATCATGTGTTGAAAAATGGTGTTAACGCAAAAGAGCAACAATAACAAACTGAAACTATGGAGGCACAATCACAGTGAAGGAACTACACTAATGCATACCAGCGGAAGAAAGAACAATCCCACCATAAAAAGGCAGGCTGCTAATGCAGTGCACTTTTATTCCGTATTATTGTTAGATTATTCAGAGTCAGCTAGCGCAACGTTTTCCTACAGGCTGATACTCAACGGCTGGACGTTGGCAGACACACAGTTACATAAAATGAAAATCAAGTAATCTTTAAAGTATATGGGGTCTAAATGTTTTGTTTTATAAATAAGCCAAACTGTTAAATAACCAGATAAGAAACATTTGTGTCTGTGAAGAATTAAAGCCTGGCAAAAAGAAAATCCTACCTGACAAAGAAGAGTCTCTATCCCTACCTATACATGCGCTTCGCTAGTCAAGATCAAGGATTATACACAATGTTGGAAGGGGCGTTTAAACCTAAGAAAAGAAAGATCTGGTTCTGAAAAAGATGTTATCTATATATTGTCAGTGAATAAACCAAATATAGATACAATGCTTGGTGATGGTTCTCTTATTGACAGGTACCTAGCTGGAAAGCCATTGACAGATGAGAAAACCAGACAAGACAGCCAAGTACAATTCACTTATTAAGGAAGTTACAGCAGCTGATGTAGAGTATTTCACACCCGCAAAGTACTTTCATAAAAGCAGCTGGCTCTGCTTTTGCCCAAACACAGAAGAGGTTACTAGAAGAAATTCCAGTAACTCTCACTGGATCGAGAGCAGAAAGGCAAGTACCTTTTCGAACATAATGTTGTAAATGTAATGATCGCGTACCATTCTGATTGGCATCATTAAGGTAAACATTCTATCTGTTGCCATCAACATGGTCAGGAGCGACAAGCTGGCCACTCTGACTGGCTTCATGATGGCCAACCATCCGCTTGCTGTCCTCAAGCTGACTGTTCTGATTGGCATTATAAAGGTTAACATTCTGATTGATGTCCTCAATCTTACCATTCTGAATTCCACAATCATTATCATGAGCCGTTGCTATGTCCAAATGAATGTCATGCTGGTTTGTATGTTTGATTCTGTCTGGCAGAGAACAACATGTTGTTACTTAGATTAAACGTAACTGATTAAAATTATTAACACCGTCAAGATCATTACTTCTTCTTTTCATTGTAGTAGGTGATGGAGGAAAATTAAGTAGATGGAGGTGGTCTTGGTTGCACTGCCATCTGCAGAGAGGACACATTAATAGCTACCATATGTTTAGATTTCAGGGACAGACTTTATGTTGCCAATTGTTTTGCATCAGAGGTCCATGTCCAAATTCAATTGTCCAAAAAGCAGTATGTGTCAGATACAGTTTGTCAAGAAAAGATTATACCGACAATGTAAACAAAAATCATCTTGATAGGTCCAAAGGACACAATCCATGAGGTTCCGAATTTGTAAGAACTAGTGATAAGGCACAATAGTGCTAAAATCTAATAGGGTAAGGTTGCATTGATAGGCTTATTATATGCAACAACATATATAAATGCATCTGCAGATAAGCTGGTTTAAATTTGGAGTATATATCTGTTATGTCTATTTCCTAATATTTGACTATTTGGCGTAGGAGCGGGTGCAGTGGGTTCTACATATTTTGATAATATGATCTGGTTTATTGAATGCATAAACATGCTGGTCCAATATTCTCCAAAAATCTAAGTGGGAAAAGCTTGGCTATTGTCCTGATTTTTTATTCACATCATTAATAATTTAATTTAAGCATTGTTGCAACAAAAACAAAACCTCATCTATTTGCTAGTCCAATGCAGGTGCTTCCATACACACTCAATAGAACATATGATTATATAGCTTAACTGTTATTTAGTCACACTGGCTTCAGGACCGTCTATCCTTTGGCTTTTCTGCAGATTGGCAACGCATAACTATAATACAAAAGGGGGAGGCGCCCTTGGATAAAACGAGGTGTATCATTGGGACGTCTTTCTCTGAGAAAAAGTGCGTCCTTTGAATATTTCACACGCATTTGACCAGGGAAATTGGGATTCCTGAGAATGCTAGACTTTATTTTATGACTCAGACGATTAATGTCAAAACCAATACATTTAACTATAGTTGATGATTATTCAGTCTTATACAGGTACCGTACTTACTTATTGAATTTACATCTGACAAGCTCATTTGATATAAATATATCTTCAAGAGATGATTTTCATAATACCATTTATAGGCTTTACATGTACTATTTTCTTCATCCTTCCATTATTACTACTCTATAAATGCGGTAGTATTAATTAGAATATAGGTCATTATGGATTTATGTGGAAGTGTATGTGCATCAAAAACAATATAGTTCAATTATTAATTTATGAAAGAGTACTCCGCGTGTTTATCATGTGGTGATATGCAAGTGCATCAACTGCATCGCTTTTTTATATGAATGTGATATGTTACAATTCCATCCTTTCCAGTAATAAGTTCAAGATCAACAAAATCGAATTTGAAGTAATGTGGAATGCGTTTATCATGGAGTGTTTAATGTAAATGGAATTCTTTTTATTTATGTCCATATATTGAACGTGTTGATTTGCCTGAAGCCGCTAATATGTTATTGTGCCCTTGGCATGAATTGTGACGAAGTCTTAAGTCTTTTGATTTATTTCAATAATATAATCCATGAATGTTCTTGTCTGAATTCACCATAGCTCCAAACTAATGTCCAGTCCAAGAATGCAATTGATGACACGTTGTGCTCCCAGTAAATGCTAATTTGAATAAACAGATCCACCAAATGAAAAGCTGAATACAACAATAAAACTGATTCTGCTTACTTCAAGACCACAAGGCAATAAGTATCAAAATTCAGATAAACAAAATTGTATATCCCTCTACTTACATCGGTTGCAATAACCATTTTCTGCAAAATGCTCCGTCAGTTAATGAAAGTTCCCATTAGCGACCACTTTGACGTGAGAAAAAAGTGTTTATGTCTTAAACTGCAGGTAAACATGTTTTCATTAATAATGGTCTGAATATTTAATCCACACTTTTAGAGAAATGCTATATGTGTACTATGTTGTTTGCAAAATGAATTCCTCTGGTCAGGTACACGGTAAACTTGATTTTGGACAAGGTCAAGAACTAAATACAAATGTGTATAACATATGATCATCAAGAAAGGCCAACAAATAATACAAACTAAATATACATAACACAACGTCATGCTAAATCAGCACAGTGCTGCCAAGGCAAACTTTTCAGCACAAATTCCCAATTTAAACTAAAATGCAGCACAACACAGGAAGTAAAACTAAATCGTTGTGTCACTGTTGATGAAGGATGCCAAAGAGATTGCCCGTTCAACATGTGATTCCCTCTCTACCATTTGCATATTCCCAATTAATGGCGTCTTTTAATGAAATTAACTGATCACTTTTTAGAAACACTGCAAATGAATGTCTATTCAATTTCTTTTACACCCATCAAGTTCACATTTTCGATTTTAGAACAAATTCCAAAATACACAATTTGTAGAATATTAGAAACTTCTTCCATCAAAAGTCTTTGAATTCAGAACATTTAGTTTTATCCTGTAAAGTTTCTTGAGTCTTCAAGAACTGAATAAGCATTCCATGGGCATCTGCCTGGGCATAATGCGGAGTTAATCTTGTTAAACTGTATCAACTTTAAATATTTGTCAATCCCATGTAGACCATCCAAACTGCACAACACCTGAATTCTATATCTAATTACAACCATACATCCACATTCCAACATTTAATATGTTGTAGAGTTTCCTAAAACATATTTAGTCGGATTCCCTTAAAATAATTTGATATGAGCTAATAATTCAACATGACAGTGCAACTAGAAAACTCTATTATACGAACTTTACACTGTGCAGAAAGAGCAACAAATTTCACAACAGCCACAACATTAAATGTTTGGCTAGAAAAGAGAACTTGTCATCAGTAAATTACTGTACGCCTATAAACACACCATTCTCACCAAAAATTGGTTTCTTTGTTTTGCTACGTTTCGGAAGCGAGGCTAACATTGTAACTTACCCCACATGTGGCCACGGCAGACGAAGGATCACACCATATTTTGCACTAATATGATTGAAACCGGGCTTACCCACAGATACGTGCCATATAATTCAATTTATCACTAGAGTTTGGATAATTATATAAAAAATGTATATGTTCGTCTAAGACATAGGCAACTACAATACCACATGAAATACAAACTATGGTAATTTAATAATGACAGCATGATATAAGATCTTCAGTTCAATATACAGCAGATGAGCTGATGACAAAACATGCTTATATAAATAGTTCCATTCTTTATTCAGCTTTGTAAATGACTCATCACATTTTGCTAAAACCCGGTTTCAAACTCTTTTAATGGCATTATATAACTGCATGTAAAATGTATTAAACCTGTTAAAATGAGTTATTCAGTGCTGTTGACGATACATTATTGACTGGTGAAATCATGCTTGCCCTTTTAAATCTATACAAATATTTTCATTATATTGTGTTTGTTCTCTTCAGACAGCATGTCATGGGATATACTTGTTCCTCGGCTACGAGCTAGGTTTTAAAGTTCTAATCAGTATAGTTATGTACGGGCAGGGCATACTGCTATGTATGTATCCATAGTAACACAATATCAACTACCTGTCTGAGGCATTGTGCCTCTTACATTGAATGATAAAACTGATATTTCCCTATATGTGTATTTTATAAGTTATCTACCTTTCTGATGACAGATTGCCTCTCCTATGGAGGCATTTTACTAAAAGGTGCAAAGCTAAAAGAGCACTTGTGTTAGTTTAAACTGACTGTATGTAGTAGTTTCCAATGAATTCATATAAATGTAAGTATTTCTTTAAAATAGAACCATATATTTGCTTTACTTGGTCATCTTTTTGTGGAGGGATACTCTTTTAAAAATGTTTAGCTATTATCTTCAAAACATGAATAATGAGTTCATGTTTTTATTATGTAATTATATGAAGATACCTACTGGAGAAAACTATGTCCTTGATAGAAAGGGATATAACCGATATGATGCTAACATATTCACGTCTGTCAACATCTTGTGTATGCCTCGTTTTTTTTATTATTCACAAATGCAATGTCAAACAAGATCTCCAACAGATATTTTGGGATGGATAATACAAACCTTTGGGATTCTCAGGGTTAGACGATGTTTCCAACATTTTAAAGAATTTCATTTGAGCAAAAAGGTGGATTTAATGATCCGATAAATCATGTTTTAATGGATAACCAAAACAGTTAGTGGTGGGATTAATATTAAAAAACATCAATTCTGACTGCCAAATATTACAATAAATATTGTTGTTCCGATTTTGTAGAAGAAATAACCAATTCAAATGATTTAGCCATCACTTTTGTTGAAACAAACATTGTGATAAAACAGACAGTAATATCATGGTTGAAAAGAAAATCCCTCGCGGCCCCCCCCCCCCCCCCCGCCCCTACCAGCACCACTGCCGCCATCACCAATAGTATTCAATGCGTCATGCAAGTGTGGATCCTTGAATATAAATATAAAACTACTGAAATCTCTGCTATAAAATATAAATCTCTACTAATTTGCAGGACATGACAAGACTATTTAGGTATCCAGAATTCCTGGAAGACATGAACAAATTATATTAATATATAAATCACTTACAAGTTACTTTCCACGCCATATTTGCATGACTTAAATTCCGATCGGACAGTTAATGTACATATAACAACATAATTCACAGTCTAAACTGCTATAGTGAAAGGAATAAATCAGTCATGATAAAATGTGATAAGTAACTCACATCAATGTAGGGCACCACGCACCTAACTCTTCGGATCAAATGCAAGACGGAAACTGTTAGAAAACGTATTTGTATTTGTTTCTAATGGAGCTTTACTATAGATTGTAAACTCTTCCTGCTAAAGAACCTGAATATGGATTCCCTTTTAGCATTGAGTTATTAAGTAACAAAACTGCAAATATTATGAAATTAAGAAATGTATGAAAATACAGACAATCGCGTATTTTGTATCTCAAGATGGGACACAATAAGCTTCTCCTGAGGGCAAAGCAATGAAGTTATTTGATTTCTTCTCCTAAACAAAAGTATTGCAATAAACTGAGTCCAAACCACACGTTTAACTGATTTTCTGGAATTGCAGACAAACGGAGACTAAGCAATGTCGTCTTGTCTGTAATGTCTTGACGCTGCATGTTTATGTTTAAACACGATGCTCGAAAGATCTTTAAAGTTCTTGATGGCCCTACAATAAAGCTATTTGTCATGAAAAGACACTAGTTCGTTTGTTTTCTATTCTACTGTTACCATCGAGAGGGCATAATTACTTGTTGGAATCAGCTATCAAGCTGTTCGCTTTACTTAAAACTTGTATTTCTGTTGTTTTATTGACTTAATTTCACTGGCTGATATACAATTCTAAACGTAAAGGTCATTACTTAAACCAAGAACTGTGTCATCATTAAGATCAATCAAATAAATCTTTGTTAGTGAAAATCTATCCGAAAATAGTACACATAACCCAGTTCCTCTGATTCTTTCCTAAGGAATGAAACGAAGTACTCAACAAAAATGTCTGCAAACTTGAGTGCATAAAACGACACAGCCAGCACATAGTCGAGTGATTTTTAAATGTTCAAAACCTCATGTGGTAAAGCATAACAGTAAATCGTTCATAACGTACATATCATTTGTCAGTCAGTTTCCTATCAGCACACTCCAATATCATTAATAATGAAAGAAACGAAACTGACAGAAAATTAAATACTTTTGAAAGATAAAGTTATACAATAATATCATCCTGGTTACAAATCGACACATGTGTCTATGTATACAAAGAATAGAAATAGCAATAAATTAAAGTAGAACAACAAACATAATAATGGACTTTTTCATATTGATTTGAGGTTTCAACGATCTTTATAGAGAGCAACGTGAAAGACACTATACTACAAATTAAGGTTCTCACCGGAGCATGGACAAGACGATTATGTAAAGAAGAACTATGATATATGACGAATCTAAATGTAGTTTATCGTATATTCAATGTGTTTCACACACACAAATATGAACATACATAGAGTGAAGTGGAATGATTATTGTATACAACATTACATTCGAACTCACAACGTCGCAATTAACAACTTCTGTAGAAATTACATTCGAATTCTGACCTGTTATCTACTATTAGGTATAATGCACTAAAATATGCCAACGCGTATTTCCATCAGTCAAATATTTCATCTATATACAATGAATTCAGGTTCCATAAAACTTCCAGCAAAATACACTTTTTAATTGTGTAATTAATAGACTCTCAGAGACTTCCGGTATGTATAGAAAAACGGGAAAGCTGAACCATATAATTTTAAGAACATGTTTAACCAAACCCTTGATACAAACGTAATTTTCTTTCTTTTAGATATGCTACATATCAAACAGGTACCACAACGGGCCGGAAACGTTATGTATTGAAATGCTTTTCTTTGGTCAAGAATTATTATCTTAATCTATAATGGCGTGGAATCGATGGAAACAAGTACATATTATATAATTAATATTATGGAAGGATACAAAATATAGCTGGTCATTGAATATTCGATAGAGATGTCATAGAGAGATGATTCGGTTAAGAATATATTAGATCTAATTGAAGTCGTATTACTGTTATGCCATTTCATAAAACGCCGTCCATTTATGGTTTTATTTCACTGTGCATTCATATACGCAGGATGCTTGGGTAATGTGTTCATTTGATGTAAATATTGCAAGTTAGTTTACTTTCTTGGGCAAAAAAAAATTTGGTTATTCAAGATAATCAAAATTCCCAGGACATAGTATAGGTGATATGTAAGCTTCAACGATATCTCTGAAGGAAAATGCAACATATGTTGATTTTCCATTTTGCTGTTTTGTAAATATGCATGGCACGAATAACATAAAATTCGATGATACAAATGTATTGTGTTACCCAGTACTTAAATTACCATTCTAATTTATTTCATATCGATATGTGATATAGAAACTTGAAACGAAATGAACTGTTGTCCACATGTAGTTCGATGATATAATCTTGTTAATAGGAACTCACTCGGGAATTACTTACCTCAATTCCTTTACTTCTTTACTACGAAAAGAAGACGAGCAGTAAATAAATGTTTTAAATTTTAAAGGCTATATAAGGAAGAACGTGTAATCTTGATATCTCATAAATTTAAAAATAGTTTAACAAATACTTAACATTGGAAAGCATGCAAATACCTCTAAAGCAAATACTAAAATGCAAATTCAGAGGTGGACAAACTATTGCAATCAGCAGTACATTTGAACGGACGATTTTGGCATGAAATATTATGAACAAATGGGAATTACATTGGAATGCTGACATGTTATGTATTATTTGATACAATATCCAAAAATTAATATACCATACTTTTATATCTGTCATCTTACAATATGTCACGCCTACATAAAAAATACCCTTAGAGTCAACTTTCCAGCAAATACACTTTAGATTATGTATTTCAGACATTTTCCGTTAGTATATGAAAAACGGGAAAACACAAACACAGAGCTTTAAAATCGTCATATTGTGATGCAAACGTATTATTTTTAGCTCTATCGCATATCCATCAAGTAGCAAATCGGAGTATTTCCGGGTACCTCTCATGAAAGGTCACTGAAACGTTTACGAATATGTAATTGCCTTGTCTATACATTTTAGCCATCACATGTATGTAGACTGTTACATTCAGGATGTACCATTCACCAAAATTGGATTTGTATTGTTATTTCAACACCGTATGGATTAATGCTGCAACGTCGTCTAAACTTTGGGAAATCATATTCGTGGTTATCCAAGAAAATCAAAATTCCATGGAACGTAACATTGTTGATATCTTTACATAAAAGTTATCGTTACGGTAAAGGCAAAAGAAGTTTGGTTATCGATTTTGATGTTTTGTCGTAAGCATGACGTACGCAAAATTTTTTAACTAAATTGCAGAAACTTCCAATTAAAATAGATATCTAAGGACTAAAGAATTGATAATTACATGTTCGAACAAGTTGTCAAATTATTTACTATACTTAAAACTATAATTGTAACTTTTTTAATGTACACGTCTAATATACAAGTGTGAAAAGAAAGGCCTTAGCTTCAATAAAGGACTGTGTATTCATTAAGGTCAATTATACAAATAATTGTTGGTGAAAATCTGTACCAAAATGTTCCACTCACCTCTTTTCCTCTATTACATGCCTAGGAAGAGAAAACGAGTACTAAATAAATCAGCCTGTAAAGGTCAACGGATATACATACATACATGACCATACACATATGAGAGTTATGCTATTGTACAATATATCAGTCAGATGGCTGATAAAGCACAGACGATAATCGTTCGAACATATATGTAATTTGTCAATACTTTTGCTATATGCAGTAAATTATCGTTCCTAGAAGATGCAAATAACAGTTTCTCCTAAAGAAACTGCGATAGAAACATAAAAGCCTATGAAACATAAGGTTATAAAATGATACCATCAGTGTTACAAATCGGCACAGAGAATAAAGCAGTACTAACTTGAAGCACAACAACAAACAGGACAAAATACATTCTAGTTAATGATCTGAAGTTTCGGCTATTATCTTATAGAACAACTCAAAGTATTTTTTTTAACTTAACTTTCGTGGCCAGTCCAACGTAGTAACGAATATATAAGGAAAAAAGATGAATCCTGATAAATGACGAATTTAATGATAGTTTATCAGATATTCAACATTGGAATTACGTGCAAATACGACAAACGCAAATATTAAAATTCAAATCGTGCACTAGAGTGATTATTGTAATCAACATTTAATCGAACGGACGATAATACCATCAAACATTATATAGAAATGGGAATTATATTGGAATCTTAGCATGTTATCTATTATTAGATACAATATCCAAAAATATACCACAGCTATATATCCATTTTCTTGCAATAGGTCATGTCTATACAATACGTTAATTCTGCGTGAATTTTCGAGCAAAGTACATTTTAGATTAAGTATTTCAGACACTCTCCGTTAATATATGGAAAACGGAACGACAAACACAGGGCTGTACAAGCGTTATATTTTTAGCACGATGTTGACTCAGATTTTTTAGATCTACCGCACATCAGCCATATACCAAGTCGAACCATTTCCGACCACCTGTCATGTAAGTCACTAAGATGTTAGCAATGTAAGGAACATTATGTATGCTATCTCTTTACCTTGGTACATTTCACTATCCTTATCTATAGTTTGGAAACGGTTGAAATAAGAACATACTAAATATATTAAGTATCACCTGTTACGTCATAATTAAAAATGTAGTTAATCTTTTAATTTACGATAAAGAAATGAAGGAAGGAAGAAATCATAGATGATTAAATATAAGAATATTCTGCTAGTTTGGTAAACGCCATGCTTAATCTTTTTTCACTGAAACATATAAGAAAATGCAAATGAATTATCTTTACACATGAACCTAAACATGCATGTGGGTTCTTATATGCATGATGGTTTTTGACTGGTGTTTTTTTTTGTGAAGGAGACATATAGTGAACAAATGTACCAATGACCGTGTCTTGATTCATGCCAACCATTCATATCATCTCTAACGCAGCCCTATCCCCAAATATTACACTTACCCCAATACATCGTTTGCATTAATGGAAGGGGGACATATCAGATATGATTCAAGTGATAATACTTCTTCTGCCCGTTTGCAAAACACGGGCACGTTTTGACTTTATTTCACTGGGAAGTTTAAGAAAAAAGCACCTTAGATTAAGCAATTTAGGGACTTCATGTTGTTATAAATGAAAAGAAATAGGAAAATACAAGCAGGACATTTTCAGTGCGACACATTTTTAGCACGTCGTTCATTGGAATGTAACTTTTTCTTTATTATTTTTAGCGTATCAGTTAGGTACCATATCTGACCGTTTTCGACCACCTCTGTGTTTTTAATCTAAAGTTCCCTAAAGATGATCCAATATATGTAATGTTTTTCGAACAAATCAAAACGAAAACTAAACGAATATTATGCAAACGTGAGTGTACAGAAATGCATGACCAATACAGAGTACAAGAAAACCCGTCAGTTTACAAATAGTACGACTCCGTGTCTTCAAGAAAATAAACAAAATAAGCGAAACCAGCAAGTTGGGTCGAATTCCACATATAATTTATGTCCCTAGAATATAGTGAAAATTCAAAAGACAGTATTGTGAGCTGAATTCCAAATAATCCTCAGTGTTCTACCACAAGTCCAAAAACATAGAATGCTCCGAATATATTCCAGTCATCTTGAATGTCTTTGAATGTTCTCTCGTGCAAGCTTTCAAGCTGTTCGCCACAGTTACATCATTCTAATTGATTTAATTTGAATGTCTCATATAAAATTGTGAAACAAGATGCTCATTACCTCCAAACACGGACTGTATTTTCATCAAGGTAAACGATATGAATTTTTGTTAGTGAAACACAATACCAAAATGTTATAATTACTTGAATTCCTCCGATCGTTTTATAAGGAAAAAAAAAATCAGCACTGAACAAAATGCGTTGCAAACGTCATTGCCATAGAAATGCATGTCCAGTACTTTGTTCAGTGTTATATAATTATTCAAAATATGAAAATTTTAGCTGATAAGGCATATACAAAAATCGTTCGAAACAAAAGTGTCATTTGTCGATCGGTTGATCTCCACACTCCAAAATCATTCGTAGAAGATGACAAGTACAATTTTGTACAATAGAAGCGGATAAGAAAAATAAGAGACTAAAGAAGATACGGGTACAAAGGTGATATCAATTCGTTTAACAATCGCAAAGTATTTAAGCATGCAAAGCACAAAAGTAGTAATAATTCATCTTTATCTACAATGGCGCGGAATCGATTGAAAAAAGAAAATATTAGATAATTCATATATGGCATGATCACAAATATGATCGATCATCGAATATATGATACAGAAATGATTGAAGGGAGAACTATCAGCTATCATTGAAACAATTGTACTATTCTGCCCGTTTGCAAAACTCTGTCCATGTTTGATTTAATCTTATTAAGAAATTAAAAATTAATTATTGTTGTATTTGAGCCCAAACATTTATGTGTTTTTTCTTATATAGGTTGGTTGACGCATGGGCTTATATATGCACGAAGCGAGTAGTGAACATTTCACGCAAAGTCCTCTGACAGCAAATATGAAAAATTCTCTGGATCCACGTCGCAAATTCTTCTAAATTCTCCTACATCATATTTTCTTGGTTATATAGGATAATGAGAGTTCACTGGAGCTTATAATCATTTATATGTATACAAACAACAATGCTATCTTTGAAGCAAAGGCAATATAGCCTTGGTTTTTAATTTTTATGTTTTGTTACAACCATAACATCAGCGAAAATTTGTATCTCACGAATTATAGAAAAGTCGAAGCAAAATAGAAAACAAGGGACTAAACAATGCACATTACCTATTCGAAACAATTGTCAGGATGCTACTTTACTTAAATATATCATTCTAATTGATTTTAGATCAAAATATAATATATAATTTTGAGAAAAAGAAGGGTCATAACTCCAATTAGGGACTGTGTATTCATCAACGTCAACTATACAAATATTTGTTAGTGAAAATCTGCACTGCAATTTTTCACTTACCTCTTTTCCTCTATTAGTTTCCTAGGAAATGAAAATGAGTTTCAAAAGGTCAGTGTATATTCATATATAACCTATAACCAGCCGGGAGGAAATTGGTTGTACAAGCCATGAATCACATAGCTGAGAAAGCATTGACGAAAATCGTTCGAACATGAATGTAATTTGGCAATCCGTTTGCTATATCGACTAAATTATCATTCTTAGGAGACGAAACAAACAAATTCTGCTAAAGAAACTGCAATAGAAACATAAAAATCCTATGACACATAAGGTTATAAAATCATATCATCTGTGTTACACAAAAGGCTAAGGATAGAAGTAATATAAATAGTACTAATTTAAAGCACAACAGCAAACACGATAAAAGCCTGTTAAGTTTATGATTTGAAGTTTCAACTATTTTCATACAGAACAACTCCAAAGAGATATATTACACCTAATTTGTGTCACCTGTCCAACGTTTTAACGAATATATAAGGACGAAAGTTGAGTCGTGATATATGACTAATTTAAGAATGGTTCCTCAGATATTCATCGTTAGATTTACGTGCAAATAAGTCAAACGCAAATATTAAAATGCAAATTGTGTAGTGGACAAATTGTTATAATCAACGTTACGTTTTAACTTACGATTTCACCACCAAAAAAGTTGTATAAAAGGGAATTACATTGGAATCTTGGCATGGTATCTATTATTTAAGCCAAATATCCAAACAGTATATCATAGCTATATATTTGTCGTCTTACAATAGTACATGTCTATAAAATAAATACATTTTGCATCATCCTTCCAGCAATATACACTTCACATTAAGTATTTCAGACACTTTTTGTTAGTATATGACAAACGGGAAACACAAACACAGAGTTTTAAAGTTTCACATTTTCATCACCACGTTGATGCAAAAGTAAAGACTTTTTCTACTGGATCTATCGCACACCAGCCAGGTACCAAACTGGACCATTTCCAGCCACCTGTTATGTAAGGTCTTTAAGATATTAGTAATGTAAGAAACAGTGTGCATTGTATCTCTTTTCCTGCATACGATTCACTATTCTAATGTATAACGTTGCTGAAACAATTGAAATAAGAAGATATTAGGTGTACCCTGTTATGTCACGATTGATTTTTGAATCGGCGATAACGAAATTAGTGAAGTAAGACATATATATGATTAAAGAGACAATAATATTCTACTAGTTAAGTAAACACCATGTTTAATGTCTATTTTACTGAAACGCTTAAGAAAATGCAACTGCATTATCTATACATTTGGTCCCAAACATTTATGGGGGATCGTATATGGAGGATGGTTTATGCTTGGGCTGTTATTTTTAAGTGCCAGTTTTCTTATGTGTAGGATGAACTTTGCGTACCGTTCACAAAAATCTAGTATACCAATTGCAACGTCGAATAATGTTCGGAGATCACATTTGCGTGGTTTTGGAAGAAAATTAAAATACCTTTAAACGTAACATTGCTGATATGTCTACAGAGCAAGTATAGATTCATGGTAAAGGCAAAATAAGGTTGGATTTCGATTTTGATGTTTACGCAAGCATATAATCGGCGAAGACGTTTATCTCACAAATTACAGAATATTCCGAGTAAACACGATATCAAGAGACTAAAGAATGCATACATACCTGTCCGAATCAGTTCCTATGTTGTTTGATTTTCTTAAAACTATCATTCTAATAGATTTTATATTGATGTCTAATCCACAATTCTGAAAAGAATCGTCATAGCTTCAATCACGGACTGTGTATTCGTTAAGGTCAACTATACAAATATTTGTTGGTGAAAATCTGCCTGTAATTCCTGCACTTACCTCTTTTGCCGTAGTATATTTCTAGGAAATGAAAATCATTATTAAGTAAAGCAGTCTGCAAATGTCAGTGTAAATTCATACATGACCAATAAACAGCCGGGAGGTAGTTGACTGAATCATATAGCTGAAAAGCACTGTCGAAAATCGTTCGAACATAAACTTAATTTTTAATCCTTTTGCTATCTCTACTACATTGGATTTTTTAGGAGATGAAACAAACAAATTCTGCAAAAGAAACTCCAACAGAAACATACAGTCGTATGAACCATAACGTTATAAAATCATATCCTCTGTGTTATAAATCGGCTCATAAGTCTAAGGATAGTAATATTAGAAATAGACATAATTTAAAGCACAACAATATACACGACAAAAACTATTTTAGCTCATATTTTGTAGTTTCAGCTATTTTCATAGAGAACAGTTCCAAATGGCTATATTACAAGCACCCTTTGTCACCTGTCCAACGTCTTAATGAATATGTAACGACTTAAGACGAATTCTGGTATATGACGCAAACGCAAATATTAAAATGCTAATCGTGAAGTGGACATATTATTTTAATCAACGTTACATTTTAACGCACGATGTCGCCAACAAAAAGCTATTTAGAAACTGAAATCACATTGGAATCTTGGCATGTTCTCTATTGTCAGATCCAATATCCAAAACTATACCAGAGCTATATATCCGTCATCATACAATAGTTCCTGTTTATAAAAGAAATACATGTATTTTTGTTATCCTTCCAGCAAAGTAATTTTAGATTGCGTATTTCAGACACTTTCTATTAGTATACGACAAACGGGAAACAAAAACACAGAGGTTTAAATACGCCATATTTTCTGCACGACGTTGATGAAAAAGCAATTAGTTTCTCTTTTAGATCTATCACACATAAATCAGATACCAAATCGGACCATTTCTGGCCGTCTGTCATGTATAACCAATACTACGTTAGTAATGTAAGAAACAGTGTGTACTGTATCTCTTTTCCTGTGTACGATTCACGTTCCTAATCCATAATGGTACGGAAACTATTAAAACAAGAGCATGTTAGATGCACCATGTCTTGTTATGATTAAAAATGTCGTTAATCTTAGAAACAACGATAATAAATGAATGAAGGAAGAAATTGCATATGATTAAAGAGATAATAACATTCTACTAGTTAAGAAAACACCATGTTTTTCTTAACAAAAACGTTTACGAAAATACAATTGCATTATCTATAAATTTGATCACTAACATTGACGTGGGTTCGTTTATACAGGATGGTTCATGCCTGGGCTGTTAAAGGTAAGTGCATATTCTCTTATATGTAGGATGCTAATTGTGTACAGTTCAATAAAAATGTATTTGTAACATTACTTCAATACCGTTTACATCCCTGTTGCAACGTCGTGAAAACTATGTCATATCATTTTCGTGGTTATGCAATACAATTAAACTTCCATGGCGCGTAACATTGTTGATATATCTACAGAAATGCTGTCGTTTATGGTAAAGGCATTTTGTTGTTTTATCGCAAGCATAACACCAGCGAAAATTTTTGTCTCACGAATTACAGAAAATTGGAATTATATAACATATCAAGGGACTCAAAAATGCACAATTACGTGTTCGAATAAGTTCACAAGTTTTTTGCTTTACCTAAAACTATCATTCTAATTGATTTTATGTAAATGTCTAATATACAATTGTAAAAGAAACGTCATAGCTTTAATTATAGACTGTGCATTCATTAAGGTCAACTACACAAATATGTGTGACTGAAAATATGTCCCGTAATGTTTCACTTACCTCGTTTCTTGTATTCTTTTCCTACGAAAAGACAATGAGTTCTAAACAAAATCAGTCTGCAAAAGTCAGCGTAATAACAATAACATGATAAAACACAGCTGAGAGGTATATTATTATATGCTCATATTTGTCTCCGTTAACTTTACATTATCTGAATCGTGCAGTATTTTTCGATACTAAAAACCTTCATATTGCAGGCACGTTTACAACGTGTGTCAAAAGATAGCATAGTGTATTAGGAACTACTTTGTAAATAAACCATATACACTCGTGCAGTAGACGCTTTAAGTTTTGGTTGAATAAATTTGTTTGTGAATGAACAAAAACAGCTGCTTCGTCCATTTAATTAAAGATAAACTTAACGATGTGGATGAATTCACTGAGTCAAAAACAAAACTCTCATAGAAAGAAACGAATGAAAGTGATATTCACGATGTCAATAGCTTCAAAAAAGTGAGAGAAGCAGTAATTAAAAATACCGTTCCGATCACTGAAATAGTTATTTAGGAGAATATTCATATCTTTTCGCAAATAGAATGGTTAAGATTATGACGAGTCTCTCTAGCTGTAAAACAAAATATAGCACTGAAAGCACATCGAGGCCAAGTGCTATCGCATATCTATCAGAGCCAATAATCCAAAACGACGAAAAAGTATTATTTCCGCTGGGTAAATGGAGTGTCACACAACAGCTGCTTTTCAAATTTCCATGTGTAACGATCTTGATACAATATTAGCCTAGCTATAAGACACACTGTATGACACGGTCATAGCTGGGGTCCCTTCAACAGCAAGATGCAAGTGACAGGACATAGACATGGTTATTGTTAGCTGTCCCTCCAACAGCAAGATGCAAGTGACAGGACATAGGCATGGTTATTGTTAGCTGTCAATAAGAATGGTAATATATATATATATATATATATATATATATATATATATATATATATATATATATATATATATATATATATATATATATATATATATATATATATACATTTATGCATCTTGAATGTCATCAAATTTAACATTCTTAACTCTTTAAATCCGACCAACATGACCTGCAAAACCTGATATACTCCGAAGCTGTACTGGAATTTCGAGTAGCCTACATTTCAGCTGAAATTCCCTTACTGCACTAAATTAACCCAATCATCCAATCCCTCATAATCAGAAAAGCAAAACTGAGTTGCGTCAACATAGAAACAAAATTCACAATTATGAGTCAAAATTTACCTTTGTAGTAGAGGAAAACGACAGTTCTTTTTGAAACTGACGTAGAGTGCGCGACTAAGTTAAAAAGTATTCATCTTATGCTGCTTTTGTGTATTGATGAATCTACAGTAGTGAATTTAGTTTGGAATAAACATCAGTTCAGTTGTATAGCTTCTTGCAATGCCTTTTATTTTTAAGCCTTCGGTATCAAAACAAAATGAGCATATAATAAAAAGGTTACTGCATTTGTAAGGGAAAATTTGAACTCGTTTTTCCTGAAATATATTGCACTCAGCAAGATACTGCAGATATCTTCAGAAACAAAACGCTCATATTTGCCCACACAAATGCAGTAACCTATTATTGTTGTACAAGGCATCAATCAGATATCTAATAAAGCACAAACATATATCTTTCTAACATGAACGTAATTTGCCAATTTCCTATCTCCACTAAATCATCATGCTAAGAAGACGAAAACAGCACTTTCTGTTAAAGACATTGTGAAATAAACATAAAGGCATACGAAACATAAGGTTATAAAATGTTATCACCTCTGTGACAAATTGGCACAAAAGCCTAAGGATAGACAGTAGAGAAATTGTACTAAATTAAAGCACAACATACACGACAATAAAGTTATAGTTTATGTTTTTAAGTTTCAATTATTGTCATCTAGCTATATTACAACTTAACTTTTCTTAGCTGTCCAATATTTTAACGTATAAATATAACTTACATATATAAGGGAAAATGATCAATTATTTTATATGACAAATTTAACAAAAGTTTATTAGATTTTTAAATGTTGGAAATACATGCAACTAATTCAGACGCAAATACTTACATGCAACTTGTAAAGCGGACAGATTTTTGGAATCAACATTACATTTCCACGGACGATGTCGCCATCAAAAGTATGTAGAAATGGGAATAATGCCGAAATTTTGCATGTTATCTATTATTAAATAAATTGTTCGAAAGGACACCACAGGTATTATCCGTCATCTTACCATAGTTCACCTTTATTGAAAAAAAATACATTTTGCGCCAACCTTCCAGCAAAATACACTTTACATTACTTATAATGAACACCTTCACTCTACACACACGTTTATGACGTGTGTCGAAAGATAGCATAGTGTATTGGGAACTACGTTCCAAACAACAAAAAAAAAAAACCTTATACATTAGTGTAGCAGACACTTTAGGTTCTGGTTGAATAAATTTGCTTGTGAATAATAGCATATGACAAACGGGAAACAAAAACACAGAGCTTATAAAGCGTCATATTATCAGCACGACGTTGATGAAAACGTAATTGTGTTTCTTTGAGATCTATTGCAACACATCAGGTACGAACTCGTACCATTTCCGGCCACCTGTCAGGTAAGGTCGTATTCTTCTAACAAAATACCGTTTTTCATTAGGTATTTCAGACATTTTCCGTTAGTATATAAAAATGGGAAAACACAAACACAGAGTTGTAAGAGTCATATTGTCAGGACGGAGGTGATGCAAAATTACTTTTGTTCCTTAGATCAATCGCACAACAAACAGGTACCAACTCGTACCATCTCCGGCCACCTGTCATATGAGGGTACTAATATGTTAGCAATGAAAGAAACAGTGTGTATTGCATCCGTTTTCCTGGGTACGATTCACTATCCTAATCTATAATGGTGCGGAACGACTCAAATAAGAATATATTAGGTATCCCTTGTTATCTTATCATTAAAACTGTCTCCCATCTTTCAATAAACGATTAAACAATGAATGAAGGATGAAGTCGTGTATGATCAAAGGGAAAATAGCTTACTAGTTTAGCAAAGATACATGTTTAATGTTCTCTTTACTGAAATGTTTACGAAAATGCAATTGCCATATCTATACATTTGGGCGCAAACATTTATCCAGGTTCTTATATGCAGGATGGTTTATGCCTTGGCTTTTATATGTAGAATGCCCATTGCGTACAATTCACGAAAAAATGTATTTGTATCATTATTGCAATACCGTTTGGATCCATGTTGCAACATTGTGTAAATTATCATAGATCACCTTTTCATGGTTATGCAGGAAAATCAAAAGTCCAGGGAACGTAAAGTTGTTGATATATCTATAGAAAAAGCCATCGTTCATGGTAAAGACTAAAAAAGTTTCGTTTTGGATTTTGTTGTTTTGTCGCATGTACAATGTCAAGTTGTTTCCTTTACTCAAACTATTTTGTCTCAATGATTTTACATCAATTTCTATTATACAATTCTGAATTAAAAGGTTAAAGATTCATCCAGGGACTATGTATTCATTAAGCTCAACTTTACGAATATTTGGTAGTAAAAATCTGTCCTGAAATTTTACACTTACCACTTCTCGCGTATTTCATTGCTAAAAAAATGAACGAGTATAAATAAAACAGTCTGCAAAGGCCAGTCTATATACATACATGATCAATTTGCAGCGAGACTTAAATTATTGTACAAAGCAGGAATCAGACAGGTGATTAAACACAAAAGCTCTCTCCACAATATTGGCATTCTTAGAAATTTGAAATGTGCACTTTCTGCTAAATGAATTGCAATAGAAACATTAAAACCTATGAAATACAGGTTACAAAAATGATATCATGTGTGTTAAAAATGGGCACATAAGTCTATGGATAGAAATATAGAAAGCTCAACAACAGACACGACTAAACAAAGTTACAGTTTATGATTTCAAGTTTCGAATATTGTCATATAGAACAGCTTTAAGTAGTCATATTACAACTGCCTTTTGTCATATGTCCAATGTTTTAACGTATATATAAGAAAGAATCATGCATCCTGATATATGACAAATCTAACAACATTTTTAGCCGATATTATATGCTGAAAATACATGCAAATATGTCGAAACGTGTTCAATAAAATGCAAGTAGTGAAGTAGACATATTAGTACAATCATCATTACATTTCAACGGACGATGTCGCCATCAAAGAATTATGCAGAAATGGGAATAACATTGGAATCTTAGCATGCTGTCAAGATACTAGGTACTAGATATTTGTCTCACGAATATCCCATAGCTATATAACCGTCATCTTAGACTAGTTTATGTCGTTAAAATAGGTACATTTTGCATTCTAGCAAAATACACTTTCAAATTACATACTTCAGATACTTTCCGTTAGTATATGAAAATGGGAAAACACAAACACAGAGTTTTAAAAGCGACAGATTGTCAGGACAACGGTGATGCAAAAGTAGTTTTGTTTCTTAGATCTATTGCACAACAAACAGGTATCAAATCGTGTCATCTCCTGCAACCTGTCATATAAAGTCACTAATATATTAGCAATGAAAGAAACAGTGTGTATTGCATCCGTTTTCCTGGGTACGATTCACTATCCTAATCTATAATGGTGCGGAACGACACAAATATGAATATATTAGGTATCTCTTGTTATCTTATCATTAAAACTGTCTCCCATCTTTCAATAAACGATTAAACAATTAATGAAGGAAGAAGTCGTGTATGATTAAAGGGAAAATAGTTTACTAATTTAGCAAAGATACATGTTTAATGTTCTCTTTTCTGAAATGTTTAGGAACATGCAACTACAATATCTATACATTTGGGCTCAAACATTTATCCAGGTTCTTATATGCAGGATGGTTTATGCCTTGGCTTTTATAAGTAGGATGACCATTGCGTACAATTCACGAAAAAATGTATTTGTATCATTATTGCAATACCGTTTGGATCCATGTTGCAACATTGTGTAAATTATCAGAAATCATCTTTTCATGGTTATGCAAGAAAATCATAAGTCCAGGGTAAGTAAAATTGTTGATATATCTATAGAAAAGCCATCGTTCATGGTAAAGGCAAAAGAGGTTTCGTTTTGGATTTTGTTGTTTTGTCGCATGTACAATGTCAAGTTCTTTCCTTTACTTAAAACTATTTTGTCTCAATGACTTTACATCAATTTCTATTATACAGGTCTGAATTAAAAGGTTAAAGATTCATCCAGGGACTATGTATTCATTAAGCTCAACTTTACGATTTTTGCCAGTAAAAATCTGTCCTGAAATTTTACACTTAGCACTTTTCGTCTATTTCTTTGCTAGGAAAATTGAACGAGTATAAATAAAACTGTCTGCAAAGGCCAGTCTATATACATACATGATCAATTTGCAGGCGAGACTTAAATTATTGTACAAAGCAGGAATCAGGTGATTAAACACAAAAGCCCTCTCCACAATATTGGCATTCTTAGAAATTTGAAAGTGCACTTTCTGCTAAACGAATTGCAATAGAGACATTAAAACCTATGAAATACAGGTTACAAAATGATATTATGTGTGTTAAAAATGGGCGCATAAGTCTATGGATAGAAATATAGAAAGCTCAACAACAGACACGACAAAACATAGTTACAGTTTATGATTTCAAGTTTCAAATATTGTCATATAGAACAACTACAAATAATCATATTACAACTGCCTTTTGTCATATGTCCAATGTTTTGACGTATATATAAGGACGAATCATGTATCCTGATATATGACGAACTTATTAGCAGTTTAGCAGATATTATATGCTAAAAATACATGCAAATATGTCGAAACGTGTTCAATAAAATGCAAGTAGTGAAGAAGACATATTAGTACAATCATCATTACATTTCAACGGACGATGTCGCCATCAAAGAATTATGCAGAAATGGGAATAACATTGGAATCTTAGCATGCTGTCAAGATACTAGGTACTAGATATTTGTCTCACGAATATCCCATAGCTATATAACCGTCATCTTAGACTAGTTTATGTCGTTAAAATAGGTACATTTTGCATTCTAGCAAAATACACTTTCAAATTACATACTTCAGATACTTTCCGTTAGTATATGAAAATGGGAAAACACAAACACAGAGTTTTAAAAGCGACAGATTGTCAGGACAACGGTGCTGCAAAAGTAGTTTTGTTCCTTAGATCTATTGCACAACAAACAGGTATCAAATCGTGTCATCTCCTGCAACCTGTCATATAAAGTCACTAATATATTAGCAATGAAAGAAACAGTGTGTATTGCATCCGTTTTCCTGGGTACGATTCACTATCCTAATCTATAATGGTGCGGAACGACTCAAATAAGAATATATTAGGTATCTCCTGTTATCTTATCATTAAAACTGTCTCCCATTTTCAGTAAACGATTAAACAATGAATGAAGGAAGAAGTCGTGTATGATTAAAGAGAAAATAGTTTACTAATTTAGCAAAGATACATGTTTAATGTTCTCTTTGCTGAAACGTTTACGAAGATGCAACTGCCATATCTATAAATTTGGGCTCAAACATTTATCCAGGTTCTTATATGCAGGATGGTTTATGCCTTGGCTTTTATAAGTAGAATGCCCATTGCGTACAATTCACAAAAAAATGTATTTGTATCATTATTGCAATACCGTTTGGATCCATGTTGCAACATTGTGTAAATTATCATAGATCACCTTTTCATGGTTATGCAGGAAAATCATAAGTCCAGGGTAAGTAAAATTGTTGATATATCTATAGAAAAGCCATCATTCATGGTAAAGGCAGGAGAAGTTTCGTTTTGGATTTTGTTGTTTTGTCACATGTACAATGTCAAGTTGTTTCCTTTACTTAAAACTAGTTATCTCAATGATTTTACATCAGTTTCTATTATACAGGTCTGAATTAAAAGGTTAAAGATTCATCCAGGGACTATGTATTCATTAAGCTCAACTTTACGAATATTTGGTAGTAAAAATCTGTCCTGAAATTTTACACTTACCACTTTTTGTCTATTTCTTTGCTAGAAAAAAAGAACGAGTATAAATAAAACTGTCTGCAAAGGCCAGTCTATATACGTACATGATCAATTTGCAGGCGAGACTTAAATTATTGTACAAAGCAGGAATCAGATAGGTGATTAAACACAAAAGCTCTCTCCACAATATTGGTATTCTTAGAAATTTGAAATGTGCACTTTCTGCTAAATGAATTGCAATAGAAACATTAAAACCTATGAAATACAGGTTACAAAATGATATCATGTGTGTTAAAAATGGGCACATAAGTTTAAGGATAGAAATATAGAAAGCTCAACAACAGACACGACAAAACAGTTATAGTTTATGATTTCAAGTTTCGAATATTGTCATATAGAACAACTCCAAATATTCATATTGCAACTGCCTTTTGTCATAAGTCCAATGTTTTAACGTATATATAAGAAAGAATCATGCATCCTGATATATGACAAATCTAACAGCAGTTTAGCAGATATTATATGCTGAAAATACATGCAAATATGTCGAAACGTGTTCAATAAAATGCAAGTAGTGAAGTAGACATATTAGTACAATCATCATTACATTTCAACGGACGATGTCGCCATCAAAGAATTATGCAGAAATGGGAATAACATTGGAATCTTAGCATGCTGTCAAGATACTAGGTACTAGATATTTGTCTCACGAATGTTCCATAGCTATATAACCGTCATCTTAGACTAGTTTATGTCGTTAAAATAGGTACATTTTGCATTCTAGCAAAATACACTTTCAAATTACATACTTCAGATACTTTCCGTTAGTATATGAAAATGGGAAAACACAAACACAGAGTTTTAAAAGCGACAGATTGTCAGGACGACGGTGCTGCAAAAGTAGTTTTGTTTCTTAGATCTATTGCACAACAAACAGGTATCAAATCGTGTCATCTCCTGCAACCTGTCATATAAAGTCACTACTATATTAGCAATGAAAGAAACAGTGTTTATTGTATCTATCTTCCTGGCCACGATTCACTGTCCTAATGTATAATGATGGGGAAACGATGGAGGGTAAAATAGTTGATATGTATGCACAAAACTAATCGTTCATAGTAAAGGCAAAAACAGTTTGTTTCCGATTGTGTTGCTTCATCGAAAGAAAAACATCAGTAAAATTTATGTCTCAAGCATTACAGAGAATGTCAAGTATACCAGATATCAAAGGAATAAATAACGCAGAATTGCCTGTTCGAATCAATTGACAAGTTGTTTACTTGACTTAAAACTATCATTATTAATGGTTTGCTATCAATGCAATTGCTTCATCTATACATTTGAGCCCAAATATTTATTCGGGTACTCATATGCAGGATGGTTCATGCCTGGAATTTTATATATATGTGCCTGGCTCTAAAATGTATAATGCGTATTGTGCAGAATTCAGGAAGATTGTATTTGTTACATTATTGCAATAATTTTTGGATCCACGTTGCAAAGTCGTGTAAATTTTCGGCGATCACAATTTCGTAATTATGGAGGAGATTCAAAATTCCATGCATCGTAAGACGGGTGATATATCTAGAGAAAATGCATCATTCTTGGTAAGGAAAAATAAGTTTGGTGTTCAACTTTGTTGTTTTGCAGCAAGCATAATGTCAGTGACATGTGTATCTCACGAATTATAGAAAATTTCAATTAAAATAAATATCAAGGGACTTAAGAATGAACTAGTCTATGTTGTCCAATTGTTAGCTTTCATTAAAAATACTATTCCAATTCATTGTATATCCATTTGTTTTATCCAGTTGTGAAATGAAAGGTTATAGCTTCAATCAGGGACTATATATTTGGAAAGGGCAACTATATGAATACCTGTTAGATAAATCTGTTCACAAATTTTACACTTACCTGTTTTCCTGTTCTAGTTTGCTAGGAAAAGAAACCGAATAGTAATAAGTCAGTCGTCAAAGATCAACGATACACATACAGGACCAATCCCAGCCGAGAGGTATATTATTCTACAAGGCATGAATCAGATAACAGATAAAGCACAGACGAAAACCGTTTGAACATAATTGTAATCTCTCAATCCATTTGCAATCTCCACAAAATTATCATTATTAGAATAAAAAAACCATAATTTATGTTATTGAAGTTGCGAATGATATATAAGGTTATAAAATGTTATGATATGTCTTACAAAGCGACACATAAGTCTAAGGAAGAAAGAATAGAAATAATACTAACTTAAGCACAACAACAAATACGATACAAAACACGTTTGATTTGAATGTTCAACTATTTTGATATAGTATTACTACAACTTGCTATAAAACAACTTCACTTTAGTCACCTGTCCAACGTTTAAACGAATATATATGGACGAAAGAAGAATCCTGATATATGATGAACTTAACAACATTTTGTCAGATATTAAACGTTGGAAATATATGTACATACGCCAGACGCAAATGCTAAAATGCAAATCTTAAAGTGGACAGATTACTGCAATCACAATTCCATTTCCACGGACGATGTCGCCATCACAAAATTATGTAGAAATGGGAATTACATTGAAATCTTGGCATGTTATCTATTATTAAATACAATATCCAAAAATATACCATAGCTATATATCCGTCATCTTCTAAAATTTCATCTCAATAAAATAAATACATTTTGCGTCAACCTTCCAGCAAAATGAATTTTAGATTATGTATTTCAGACACTTTCCAGTAATAGATCGGACAATTTCCTGTAATCTGTCAGGTATGGTTGTTGTTGTTGTTGTAGGGTTTAAGGCCATTTTTCAGCACTAGAGAGGCTATTCATTGCGGCCAATATAAATGGTGGAGGACAAACCCGGAAAAACCCCGGAAAGAACCATCAACCCACGATACGCTATTGGCAAGCTTTTTCACATACCCACATTGGCCGAACCCGAGACTCGAACCCACGCAGATAGATGTGAGATGGCGGTGATACGTAACGGTGAGTGCTTTAGACCACTCGGCCACTCGGGGACCCACGTCAGGTAAGGAAACTAATATGTTAGCAATGTAATAAACAGTGTGCATTGTCTCTCTTTTCCTGGATGAGATTCACCATCCTAATTTATAAATGTGCTGAAAAGGTGGTGAATTGAAATAAGAACATATTAAGTATACCTTGTTATGTCATGATTTTAAATGTACCTCATCTTTCAATCGACGATACAGAAATGAATAAATAAATCATATATGATTAAAGAGATAATAATATTGTACTAGTTTAGTAAACAATTTGTTTAATGTTCCTTGTAGTGAAATGTTTGTGTAACTGCAATAGGGCCCAAGTATTTATCCGTCCTAATATGAAGGATGATTCATGCCAGAGCTTTTATATGTAGTCTTTTCCTGGTTTCTTGTATGTAGAATCCGCAAGATGTACAAATCACGATAAATGTATTTGTAACATTATTGCAACACCGTTTGAGTCTACGTTGCAACATCGTTTAAAGTTTCTTGATTATGCAGGAAAATCAAACTCCCATCGAACTTAACATTCTTTATATCTCTGCAGAAAGTACATTGTTCATGGCATAGGCATATGAAAGTTAGTTTTAGTTTTCTGTTTTGTTTTGTCGAAAACATAACGTCAGGGAAAACTGTTATCTCACGAAATGAAGAAACTTCTACGT
>JAECUM010019785.1:0-12598 GCA_016617855.1 Megalonaias nervosa
GAGAGAGAGAGAGAGAGAGAGAGAGAGAGAGAGAGAGAATATAAAAGTCAATATTTGAAAAAGGAAATATCAGCTTTAAGTCAAATGGACCTGTTTTTTTTTTCTTGGAAATTGAAAACAACAAGATTGTAAAAAGCATTCCAAACAACAACAAGGCTTTGTCAAATGGAAGTGGTCCCAAATTTAATTCAGCGATACCCTTACAAGATATACAACACTGAACTATTTCATCGCTCTATCTTTCAGCGGCCACATGATAATTGGTTTATAGCATGAATATTACACCTTTTGTTATTCATTGCAGATATTTGTCCTGTTTTTAAACTTGAAGGTTTTGTTCTTTTATTGTAATGTATACATTTCATTTGTTTGTCCCAATGATTCAACATTTTTATATATACAACTCGTGATTTAGTTTTGTTTTAACAATTTCTTCAGTGACACCATTGACTTTGCAAACATTCTCTTTTACGAATTTAAAATGTTTCGATTTGTTTTATCAGACGTCAACAATCTCCTAAATATTCCACATTCTCCTTCGTGTTTAAACACTCTAAACATTAGTGTGACGAGTGAAATAAAGGTGATATTTAGGGTACTTTAATGTGTGAATGAAATATCCATAAACCAATCAACACTTACTACCTTCAGTCTGAAACATGTATGAGTATAAAACAACGTCATCTTATCAGTAAAGCACAAAATGCTTTCTTATATCAAGGAAAGTAGAACCAGTATAAGTTGGTTTAGGAAATTATGTTATTTTTCTGTTTCCCACATTCGAACCAACTTAACATTAAAAAAAAAAATTTCTCAATTGAAATTTAGTCTGGCAAACATATTTTGGATTCAACCGGTTTCACAGGAGGTGTAGCATGTTATGTCGACTCTATTTGTTGCCATTATTTTACCATATCTGGCGTTGTTGAGATGTTCAAAGAGATTTGTTTCAAAATATGAGCTGTTTGAATATGTTGCAGATCTGTATTTAAGATTGTGATTACTACAATATATCATCCAAGGCTTCCGATTATAGTTTTCTGCACAGTGATTTTTTTTTCTGCTAGTTAACAATTGATTTTAATGTTAATTATTCGACCGTATATGTTTCCTTTTCATTAAATTTAGTAAAAGTGACATGGTGGTATTTTTTCTTTTTGTGCCTGACGTTGTTTTGGTAGCATGAATATTTTTAAGGCATAACTTATTATCCGCGGTGCGCGTCATACAATGATTCTGTGTACTCGGCATCAGCTTCAAAAATAAAGCCAAAATAATTATTGGCATGCGTCTCTATTTTTCTCAATACTAATTTTACTATTAAATCCATTTGAAACCGGAATATAGCAATGGTTGTGTCATTGCAGATAAACATATACAATTTACGTCTAAATCTGTTATAAAAGTCGGTGGCTGTGATTAATCATAATCAAGCATATTCTTATTATTATATTTGCAAATCGTTTTCCTTCAACCATTTTTTAATCCTGCCTTTATCAATCTTTCGCTGAAGATATGTTTGCTTAAACAGCGTACAACTCGACAATAGTTGTTGGCCTAATATATTTGACTAAACAATGCTCATTGATGGCGAAATGTTATAATATCATTGATCAAATTTGTAATCACGCGTATGGTATGGCTATACATTTCAAACATATATATTAAAAACAACGTCCGATTTCATATCTAAATCTTGGTAGTGGCGCACGTTTTGACACCGGCATTAATTCTGCGTGGATTAAACACATGATAATTGAATACATATGTTTTTGTTGAGGTACTTCCCCTTTTTTAAGCTCGGCTAAACGAACCCATAAAATTAAAGGCATATATATATATATATATATATATATATATATATATATATATATATATATTAAATAATATATATATATATATCTTTATATTTATATAGTGATGTTGAAGTTGCCATCATTCAAACATTTTCTCATAATGCCAAGTGACATAGGTTATGAATCGAAAATTTCTATAAAATTAATCTGACAATTCAGAATGACATAATTTTCGATATTTTTGTGCAATGCGTCTTGTTCTTTTTGTGGGTTGACTGTGCAATACGTTTTGAATTATCAGATGAGAGTCGTATCCTAAGAGATTATGACACATTATAGGTACCTTTATTTAATGTGGAATAAATTTAAGTTTTTGGAAATTGCATCTTTTGTGCTCGACCCCACTATATATCCCCGTTCTTTGACTATGTCCAACCGTTTAAATTTTTGTTCTGACACCGATAATAATGTGTTGCTGATTTAAAATATTTTTCACTCATACTTTTTCTTTTAAGTTTCTTAGAAAACAAAATCTCCTTTGCTCAGCGTGTCAATAAAATCTCTTGTAATACGGCAGTACCTTTTTGACCCAAGTAAATTTGATTGTCTCTAAGAATTTGTTGATATTACAAAAGAACAAGATAGGAATCCACAACTGAAGTAATTTTCTATTTTGTTTTGTGGTCATCAATTTTTTGGTTTTCCAAGCTATACAGTGTGTCAAAGTTCAAAGTCGGAATATAGTGCGACATCAGACACTGATTTCCTATTTCCATAATGCTTGAATTTCAATAGATCATATAAAATAATAAAATAAAATAGAGACAAACAGTCATACATATATTGTTATAAAGGATATACAATTAATCAATTTAAAAAGAAATTATTCAATTTTATATAGTGCATTGGTATTAAGGCCATTAGGATACAAAGAATCTAATTTATGAATCCAGTAAGTTTCTTTTATGAATCTATTCATGTCTCCATACACAATATCTATTGGCATGAAAGAAAAATCGAGTAGAGAGTGATTAGTGGTATTAAAATGTGTTGAAATATTAGAGGAAAGCTGATGATCTCTATAATTTTTACATGAAAAGGATGATTATTCATTCTTATAGAAACTTGTTGAAGTGTTTGTCGAACATATTGCATATTATATTTTTTTACAGGTTATCAAAAAATCACATCAGTTAATACGCAGTTAGTGTTATGACGTAGAGAAAATACAAAATATTCTTGTATTGTTTAATTTTTTAAAATCTGAAATGTCTTTGAACCTTATTGGAAAATCTGTGTCATCAAATTCACATTCTTTTCTTAGCCATTAATTACACTATGTAACTTAACTTTTTTCCTGGGTAGTAAGTGTTATTTTGTAATTGCTTATGACTAAAAAGTATAGAAAATGGCTATTATTCCCCACAAATTTTGCTTTTGTGACCAGGAGAGTGATATTTTGAAATTTACCTGTTTCCAGTGAGTAAACGGGCGAATTTGAGTCTTTTCGTTCACATAACGTCAGACAAAAACAACATATGAATCAACATTAACATGTATTTATACTAAAGTAATATAAAAATGACCACAAAAGATTTAGAAGTGAGTAGTGTTTCGATATTTACGATTATACTGCAAATCAATTTCACGAATCAGCCCCCAAATGTATTTTCCCATCATGTTCTCATTATGCTGTCCTTGGTAGCGGCGTTCAAAGTCCAATATATCCTGGTGGATGCGCTCTCCTTACTGCTCCGGGTATGCTCCCATATTCTCCTTGAATTTATCAAGATGAGCATCAAGGATACGGACTTTGAGGGAACTTGGTCCGCTGAGTCCAGTCCTGCCTGTGGCAGCGCGCCTTGGTGTCCCTGCTGTCCCAAAGGCAAAGATAGCATGGAAACTTGGTAAAACCGCCTTGGAGACCCATCAGGAATTCCACCATTTTGAAGTCTCCGAGGACCTCCCAGCCGTATTCATCGTAATTCAAGGCGTTCAGCAAGGTCTTGATGTATTTTTGTAATCCTCTTTTAGGTGCACCGAGTGAGCTAGGGGAAGAGACAGGTACTTGTTCCCATTATGGAGCAGTACTGCTTTGAGGCTCCTGGATGAGCTGTCAATGAAGAGGCGACACTCATTTTGGTTACAGGCGATTCCGATTGCTTCGAACAGACTGGTCACATTGTGGCAGAAGCAGAGCCCATCTTGACGGGTGAAGAAACTGATTAAAGCTTGGCAAGAATGCACCTGCTAACACATATACGTAGCAGTTACTTGAGTGGTCAGTGTGTTCCAAACAAATTCTTGGGATAGAGAACTTCATGGCTCTCTTTCCCCCTCTGTACCATCCTACCAAAATACATTTATTTCACCCATGACTAATGTGTAAGAGCTTCTCTCAACATTTTTCGTATATAATATATTTTCAATAACATTGAAAATTGTAAAACATTTTAAAATTAAAAACTTTTTTTGCAGTGCTTGCAGGTGAAATGAGGTGCCCAGGGTTTGTCTTGATCCCAGACAGGCATGCCGAAAAACACGTTGTAGGCCTCACACATTTTAGCAGATGCTTCCACGGAGTACTTTATCGCTCTTGTCTTGATAAATTGACCACAGACATGAAAAATGCGTCTGCCGGATGCTGGCAGCCTCTTGATGCCATCTCAGAAAATGCAGATACGTATCCACTTCGGCAGCTGGAATTAAACTGAACTGGTGGGTTTAAGGCCCCTGTATTTATACTACTCTTTATATTACTGGAAAGTTCTAGAAGTTACTCAAGGTTTACTCAGTACTAAATCTATCTGGAATGTTCTGGAAAATAGGTAAATTTCAAACTATCACTGTTTTGGTCACAAAAGCAAAGTTTGTGTGAAATAATAGTCATTTTCTATACTTTTGAGGCATAAGCAATTTGGAAATAACACTACCCAGGAACAAAAAAAAAATTGTCACACGGTGTTACATTTTGTTCATCAATGGAAATCTTTTCATCTTCCTTTGGTGGATGAAAAGCAGACAATATAACCCAATCGTAGCAACAATTGTTATTGTTATTGACATGCGTACAGGATTATCTTGCCTTTAAGTTTAATTTTCATAAAGAACCGCTAAATGACGCATACTTTGACTATTAGTACCTTATGATTTTGCACCAGTCGTTGCCCTGGAAACCATACAATCCATAAAACATTTTGCCAAATATTTTCACAAATGTCTCTTTACGTTTTGGGGTTTGTTTGACCCAACATGGTATTGTTTTTATCACCAAACTGTGACCCTGACCAGTTTGAAATAAGAGCATTTGAAACAGCTCTGTCTTTGTACTGTTGCTTATTTTGCAGCTTGTAGCAATCCCACATTATGTGCTTTTTCTATTTTGCAAGCATGAAAAGGTACAGATTTCTGAGCAGTCTTATCAGCTATTTGATTTCTATCAATTTTTTTCCAGATTGAGATTTTGAATTACTCGTTCATATGATACTGAGAATTCTTTTTACCAAAATCCTGCTGAGAGGAAGACTTATTGGCAAATCAGACTATGAGAGTCATGGAATAATTATCAGCTGTGTGAGCAGAATCTTTCACTTTTTTCTCACCAAGATAGGATTTGACATCACTTGATTGCAATTCTTGAACTCTTCAATTAATATCAACCGTCTGAGATTATTAATCTTTGACAACCTTCTTGGCTGAGCAACACATATCAAATAGTAGTAGTTAATGGGGACGATTGAGACACAAATGGAATTATATAGGCTTTGTAGACCTGGAACGATTGAGACCCAAACGGAAAATGAACACGGTGGGCCTGTCTAGACTCAAATGGGAATTGAACATGGTGAGACTGTCTAGACCCAAACGGGAAATGAAGGGACTGTCTAGACCCAAACGGGAATTGAACATGGTGGGCCTGTCTAGACTCAAACGGGAAATGAAGGGACTGTCTAGACCCAAACGGGAATTGAACATGAGGTTTTGAGACTGTCTAGACCCAAACGGAACATGAACATGGTGGGCCTGTCTAGACTCAAACGGGAATTGAACATAGGCAAACACAACATAGACATATACATACATATGCATATACACAAACAATCAAAGAGACCAAACGGCGAAGGATGAAAAGCTAACTACATCTAATCTCACAAACCTACTATCCCTCACACCACAAAAAGCACTATCCATCACACCAACTATACCATTCAACACCCTTTAAACACACTATCAAAAGCCCCTTAGTTTATTATAGAATTTAAATCTCAAACTAGGCAACTCAGAAATGGTGAATAGTTAATATCTATTGATAGCCTAAACTTGTGTGACAATCCTATTTAAAAATCATAGTATCTAATTATAGCTACAACTTGTGGAAATTCCTATAGAAAACCCCAAGTCTGTACTTATAGCCTCAAATCTAACCAGTGTTGCAAGCGACTGACTTTAATCGGACCATACTAAGTAAGTGATGCAAGTGGGTGACATCAATACACGCTACTGTAGGTAGGTGAAATGACTTTTATAGGGAAAAGGGTTTGTAGGGACAAACAAAACACAGACATATACATTCACATACATACACACACACACACGCACACCTACTCCAAAACGCCCTGTGTTAGCTTAAAATGTAAGGGAATGAAATAAAATCTCACAAACTAGACTGCTCTTACACCACCAAAAATATTATATGAAAAATCCCAGTATCTATTTATAGTTACAACTTGTGCAAATAACATTTGTAAAATCGTAGTATCTATTTATAGTTATAACTTGTGTATAAAATTCGTATGGAAAACCTGGTATTTATTTATAGCTACAACTTGTGGAAATTCCTATGGTAAAGCCTTCGTATATATTTTTAGTCATAATTTGTGGTAAAATCCTATGGAGAAACCCAATATCTATTTTTAGCTACAACTTGTCGACTTACTATGGGAAAACCCATGTATATATTTATAGCCTCAACACGAACAAGTCTTACAAGTGGCTGACCTTAATCGCCCTGGCACATAGTAACAGGTGTTGCAACGTCCTTTGTTAGCTTAGAGTCAAAGAGAAGGTGATGAAAGCGAACAAAACATACCTTTACACACCGTATATACCATCCAACATCTATCATCCCACACATTATTTCAAAAGTCCCGTAATAGCTCAGAGTGTAAGAGAATCAGATGAAATCTCACAAAATACATATCCCTTAAATCACAAAAATACTTTCCATCACACACGGTATACAATCCAGCATATCATACTCACTATCCAAAATGCCTTGTGTTTACTTAGAATCTAAGAGAAGGAATGACATCTCACAATATATACTATCCCTCACACCACAAAAATACTATCCATCACACTACCATTACCATAAAACATATCAATTCCATCCAACACTCCATATACACACTATCACAAGCGTCCTGCGTTAGCTTGGACGTAAGCGAGTCATATGAAATCTCACAAAAAATATCTATCCCTGACACCACAAAAACACTATCCACTACACTACTTATGCTATACAGCATCCCAATTCCATCGAACGCTCCATATACACACTATCACATGCGTCCTAGGTTAGCTTAGACGTAAGCGAATCATATGAAATCTCACAAAATATCTATCCTTTGCACCACAAAAGTACTATCCATCACACCAACTATACCGTCCAGTATATCATACTCACTATCCAAAATACGCTGTGTTCACTTAAAATGTAAGAGAAGGAGATGAAATATCACAAAACATACTATCCCTTACACCACAAAAATACAATCGATTACATCAATTCTACCATTCAAAACCCTTAAACACACTATTAAAAAAAAACCTCCTGTGTTAGCTTAGAGGGTAAGAGAAGCAGATGAAATCTCACAAAACATGCTATCTTTTATACCACCCAAATGCTATCTATCAGACCATCTACAACATTCATCACGCCACACATTATTCAAAAAACGTTCTGTGTTACTTTAGAGTGCAAGAGAAGGTGATGAAAGCAAACAAAAAAGATCATCTCTTACACCACAAGAAATACCATCCATCACACCACTATACCATCCAACATCACAATGCCATCCAACACCACTTAAACACACTATTCAAACTTCCTCTATCCATCATTCTATAGTGCCATTGTCTGCGTGTGTGAGTATCTATCTAAAGTTTAAAAAATCAAGATGCAACAATGTTGGATGAACAGACTGAAAAATTTTCCACTTGCATGGCTAAAATGCGTACGTGAAGGAAAACATCCCTTCCATTTCAATTCTAGCTAAACAATATCCCAGCGGGATAGAAAGAGGTGAAAGAGCACATATTCATACAGTGTCAATAAAAACAAAACACACCATCCTTATTATAAAAAATCAAGACCAAGAGACACGTGTTGTTTCTGTTATATTCTGTTATAAGTTACAATGAAAGTTTACATTACATCAGGGTCAACACATCGGCTCAAATTGGCCATATTTCCATTTCCATCTCTTCACTGGCACAAGTTCTTCCTCATCATCACTTTCTTCTTCTTCTGAACCCCTCTGCAGATCTTTGTCCTCTTGTTTCTTCTCTCTTGTCTTAGTGTAATCTGAAGCCCAGTGTCTTTTCTCCTGACAGCGATATCAGGTATCTTGAATTTTTCTCTCTTTCTTGGACGAAGTGGGCATGTTGGAGACCAATATCCACTCTTCCGACAGATATAGCAAACATCATCAGCACTTATAAACTTTATTATGACTTTCGTCATCTCATAGACCAGAAGTTAGTTTTGTTAACACTTTCATCTGTGAATTATGTTTTCGTATGACTCTTAGCAAATCTTTGACCAGCAGGTCGACCTGTGTTGACTCTTCCATTTTCTTGACTCCTTGAGAGCTGAATGAATACTTTGACTCTCAGACACTTGCTCCTAAATACAGAGTGAAACCTAGTCAATCGAAATTTTGGGCAATCAAGATGAAACCATTCCAGTGAGAAACTAGAAGAAAGTTAGAAGCAACATCGTACTGTATCACCTCACACACACACACACACACACACACACACACACACACACACACACACACACACAGAGATGAGCTAAAGTGTTAGCTCAAACACATGCAAGTGATTCCGAAGACGACGTAAGTGAGCCTGAATCAACGTTCTCCACTTCTACCACAAAACCAAGAGACCTGATTAGCCCAAAATAAATTCGTTCGTCCCCCTAAAATTATTGTCACATTTGAGAGACGCAAAATGGACTTAAAGAAAATTGAGAACAAATTTACATCTACACTGTGAAATGTAAATAGTTCAAGTAGTGCGTAAAACTTAGTCAAATTAAAGTTTGTAATTAAGATGAAACGATGACACCTTTTCAAGGAGAAAGCAGACACCAAGCGACAATAGCGATCTGTGTCACACAATACTTTCCAAATGTGTTAGTAGAAGTTTGTGCTAGTGATCTTGAAGAGTATATGATTACCTCATATTCAACACCATATGCATCCACTACAGACTGAGACTGAGAGGTTGAGAGAAAAAAATTGGTGGTAAATCTGATAGGATGACAGAACCAACAAGACCAGCGAAGAAAGAAATTCGTTTGGTACCTCACGAAGATTATTTTTTACCATCTAGTAACTCCAAAAGTGACTTCCAAAAAAATTGAGAATGATGAAATGCACCTACAGGGTGAAATTAAGTGGTTAAAGTCAATAGTTACCATGTCTTTTTATGTAATGTTCATAGTAAATGTTGGTACAAACGATATGTGTTTAAGCGTAACTAAAACACACACAGACACACACACAACACACACACGTGTTGATGCTTTTGGGTGACAGTAGAACGGGTGGTACTTTTGTCTGGAGATAGTCTTTGAGAGATATGCAGACAGAATTAACATGAAAGAAAGAAAGAAAGAAAGTAAGAGAGAAAGAAAGAAAAGTAGGACACCATTTTGTTTCTATTATTTGTTTTATTTTTGCCGTATTATGGGACAAAGATAATTAAGACTATTATACATACTATGTGAGAAGTGTTAATTGCTTTCATTCATTCATCAATTTCATTAAACTATAGTGTTATATTTATTGTCGAGTAACATTTGCTATATATCCCACATTTAAGAGATGTCATGTTTTGCAGCACACGCTAAAAACAATTTAGCAATGTTTTTCACAAAACTACGAACATCGCCAAAACAAAGTTTTGTTCTAATGCACTCTTAAGCAACGGATAGAAAAGTAGCACAAACGTTGTTACGTTATTCTGAACGCATGTTTTGGTTTTAAAGTCAGGGATTTACCATAGGCTGGGTCATACAGTGCATTTATACTCGCCTTATTGTTAAAAAAGCGATGTATTTGTTTCCTTTCTGAAAACGGTAGATCAAATGTTAGAAATTTTTTTCCTTAACATACTACGGTAACAAAACAGGGTCAAGTTAAGATACTTGAGGTAAATTACTAACTATCCATCCTCTGTGCTTACAAAAACAAGTAGTTGAATCAACATTATACAGGGCACGCTTATGAACATATCTTATATTGTATATGATGCTGGTGTGTTGCACTTAATCAATTGAGCTATTTTGACAGCTAGTTTCGAGTGCAGACCGGATTAGTTATAATTCCCTGAATGTTGGTGATGTACACATGATATAATCATCTACGTACTGCAGGGACTAGTAGTTACCAAGGTGTGGTCTTTATTTGCACCTGTTGGAAACAATAGGCAAGAACAAGATCAATTACACAGGCATTTGAAACAACGGAGAACCGTGAATTTAGTAGCGTGCACCATAAAAATTAAAATAATCTAAGAACATGAAACAAAAAGTTCAATTAAATATTTGTGTGAATTCTTTAATATATTTAATATTTCTAAGTATGTATGTATGTATGTATGTATGTATGTCGGCACATCCTGACTGCATACTGACTAGTAGATTAGATATCGCATAAAGGGTGTGTAAATATATTTGCATACTAACGGATTTTAAGTAACCGAAATGGGCATGTATACAAAGTAAGAGGAATAAACAGTTTCAACAAACACAAATTTAATTCGGAAAACTTCCGATTCATCTATTTTGGTAGTGGTAATATATCAAGGAATAAAATAGCACTATACTGATTTAGAATACTCATTGATCAAAACTGATGATAAGGGGTTTTTCCTCTGTTGATAAATTGCAGCCATAATTGTTCTAAGAACTAGAACGTACACGATCATAAACATAACAGTTTCCAATTTCATTTCCATGATGAAATATTGGTACCAATAAAACAATGATACAAGCTATTTATTTATCTTGTGAACTGAAAGAAAAACTCTTTTCAGTTAAATGATCCACAAGCATATGCATTCCTCGAATACGTGGTAGGGATTCTATCATAGTATGTATCGAGTAATATAACAGTTGTTAACATTGATGATAAGCTAACAGCTACAAATGCAAATAAAACTATAGTAATACTGGATAATTAAAAAGATTTGTATTACTCATGTGTTACAGACTTTTTTCTCTCAATATACTTGTTTCCAACAGTAACTAACCAAACGGTTTTATCTGAAGTTTAATGGGTTTTGCTATTTCGTTAATTGCCTTGCCCACAACTCCACCTGCTATATGACTCAAAACTCATTAGGTCTCACACGCCAGTTAGTCCATTAGTTAAACTGGTGCACGATGTATTATGTTTACAGCTATAATCACCAAAATCTCCTTAATGTAAGTTAAGGGAAGGAGTCAAAGAGTCAAACAGCTGAAATTTTATAAATGGACTGGACAGACTTTTATATTGGACCTCTGGGATGAACCAAAAGCAGTTGAGTCATTTAGGAGGAATGAAAATAAGATTTGAAAGGCAATGTGGCCAATTTGTAAATAAAGTTCAGATGCATAGATACAGGCTATAACAAACGAAACATTTTACTCCTGAACAATCAAATTCAGATAAACTACAAATATTGATCTTCTTTACATTCATTTCCTCTAGGGACTTCGTTCCTGGGTTTTAACCTTTAGAAGCTGGATATAATCAGGTAAAAGCTGCACTTACTGGGCATGAAGATAATTCAAATATGCAACTGATATTACTGCATGGGTCTACTTTTACTACCCTAGCCCAAAGCGACATATTTTATTGAATACCAATTAGATCAGCTTATCTGAATGCATTTAAATCATAACCCTGTAAATAACATACATTTTCCAAGCATGCAATCGTGGTATGGGCCACTGGATTATAACGTTAAACCTGTAAGTCCTTACCTGTCAAGTATTTATTTTACACCGACTTTTACTATGACGCATCTGTATGGACAACTACTATTTGTATATTCTTGTGCGGAAACAAAATGTAACAAAATTAGATAACAGTAATAACTTTTTACAGACCACACTTGGAGACACACTTCTTGTTCTATATGGTGTTAGTGTACTGCATTTTATCGATCAAGGTTTGATTTGACGAACCGATAACAAGTTTTGTGTACATATTAGCCACTTTTACGTCTGACAAGTTGCGATAAATTCATAATATATGCATGCTATCTTGATAATCATCTACCTACAAATGTGACTCGCAGTTGTAAAAGTGTAGTTTTGTTTGCTCTTATCTCGAAACAGTAAGAAAAAAGATAAATCACAAATATATTTTCTATCGAAAGCTTTTGATTATCGATTAATGAAATTAATAAGCGTGGATTCAAAAGCTAGCACGAGAACACTGAACTAATCTCAGAGTGTGCAACAGAAACTTTCATTAACTTTTTGTGTGGAGGCAGGGGACTGACTTTTATCAAATATTTAG
>JAECUM010019786.1:0-12252 GCA_016617855.1 Megalonaias nervosa
GTCGACGATAATAAACTAGATAAATCTGGTGGAACTTTAAGCGGTAACTTAGATATGTCAGGAAAAAAAAATTATAAATTTGGAGACCAGGTATCCGCCAGCAAACTTAAATCAAACTCAAGCGGTAAGTTATTTACAGTTAAAGTATGTTGATGATAACAAACTTGATAAAATAGGTGGGACAGTTACAGGTAATATTATCATGTCGGGAAAAAAAAATTACATACCTTGGAAATCCAACTGCAGAATCAGACGCAGCAACAAAAAAAATACGTCGACGATCAAGAATCTAAGTATGTGTTAGTCAACGGTGGTATAATGCGCGCATTCCTCAACATGAACAATAACGGTATTAATAATCTTAGAACACCAGAATCAGATTTTGATGCAGCAACAAAGAAATACGTCGACGATAATAAACTTGATAAAATAGGTGGGACAGTTACAGGTAATATCAATATGTCAGGAAAAAAAAATATAGACCTTGGAAACCCATCCGCAGATGCAGATGCAGCAACAAAATAATACGTCGATGACCAAGAACTTAAGTATGTGTCAATGAGCGGTGGTGTAATATATGGATATCTCAATATGAGCAATAATCGTATTATTAATCTCGGAATACCAGAAAAAGATTCTGACGCAACAACAAAAAAATACGTCGACGATATCAACACTCCAACGGTAACAGCAATAACAACAATCAATGATGGAATGATTACATTCAGAAATGATTTTTCCAATCACGTACAAACATTCCTAAATTTTCGTAGAAATGTAAACAGATCTATTAATGAATTTTTTGGAACTCCACCAACTGTTGATATTAAACTCGTTGACATTAACACAAAACTAAACGACATTGTTAGCGGAATTCCTGATATTATTCAAAAAACAAATCTTGTTAAAATTCCTCACGGACGAGCTAACAATATCGTTTACACAGTAGCATCAGGATCGGCATCATGGACACCGCAAAATAACACTCTCAAACATACCGCAGAAGTCACTGGTGTATATAGGCTGTCTATATTTAGCGGTGCAAAATTTAGTATATTTACAACATATCTATGGCGTCATTCAACCGATGATTTTTCTGGAACTGTATCTTTAGTGTTAAATAAAGATGCCGAAGAAATATTTCTACTGGAACCATCTGATAAAAAATTAACCGAAACGCCCTACTGGTGGTGTCTGGAATTTGTCGCTGAAACACCTCGATTAAGTTAATTATAATAAATCAAACCCAGGGACTGACACTATTGTATAAAATATGTAAACAAATATTATATAATGAAAAAAAATATAGTCGATTTTAATCATATTTCAGAAAACATTCCAAAACAAGATGTGGACGCTCTAATGCAATATTATAAATACTATCATAAAAATCTTTGGTGCATACAAAAATGTTACAAATACTATACCAAAATACTTCGAGTGATATCATATTTACCGTTGTTAATGACTAGCTCTGGTATAATTGCAAGTGGCGCATCATTAAATCCGTTTTTATTAATAATATCTGGTGTTGGTGTTTCTCTTGCAGCAGTGTGTAAAAAAGTTGAGCCTCGACTTACGACTAAAAAAAAATGCTTGCAAAACAGCAAGTATCACTTATAAAAAATTACTTGATCAGATACGATCTTATTTGAGGGGTATAAAATATGATATGGATGATTTAATACGCGAGTTCCGTATCATTGACAGTATGTTAACAGATATTCTGCCAATGAGAGTTAGCAGGTATGAAAAAGATTATAATAAAATATGGGTTACAACAGTAGATGTTTAAATTTCTATAGCTTTAGAAATATCGTTATCAAATAATATGTCGACCATATTATCAATAAATGTCATCACATCATCTGCCCAACCCGCTATTCTCACATTTTCAGTCGCGAATAACCATACCGATCCATATTTTGGTGATATATGATAACCTACTTTTTTAATACAATCGCTTATTATTTTAGGTTTTATGCCAGTATAGCTTGAGGCTGATTTGATTGAATTAAATCTCTTACAAAATCTGTTTGTCAGATCAAATCGAACATGTCGTATTGGATTATAGTGATACATTATATATATTTCATTTGTTTAATATGACATTTTGTAACAATATTATTTTGGCTAATAAGAGAGACTGCCATAGCAGAATGAATAGATGATCTAATCCTATCTCAGAAACCCTCACCCCTACACTGACTGTCGAAAAGTCATCATTTTGAGCTTAAAAGGGCTGCTGATAAAAATGTTAGAAAAGACTTATCATTTTGAGCTAAAAAAGGCTGTAGGGAAGGCTTTGAGAGAGAATCATCATCTATATCTACTACTGCGCTATACGTATAATTCTACCGGAATGGAGAACAACTGAGTGAGATTTGTTTCCATATCAACTTTAACTTCTGAAAAATCATGGAAACTATCCGAAATACCTGGGACATTTTGGACAAATTAGACTTCGCGGTTTTCAAGAACTTCAGGTTGGTTACTTATTCCTTGTTCACGTTTCTATAAGAATTGAGTAACCAGCTACTTATCCCCGAGTCTAAAAATGCAGCTGATTGCTGTTTAATATTACGACAAATAAGAAACTCTCTGCATAGCGTAGAATGTCTAACCTGTCCTATCCACACTTCAGACAAACTCAACTCTAGTAAAAACGTTTAAATTTGGATCCCTATCTCAGAGTTTGCAGTCAAGAATCTGTTTAAGTATTATCAAATATTTCGACGAAATTTGGAGAGCGGATTCTGATACGTAGTAGGTTTAATACATGGCAGTCTCAAAACTTCCCCATCAATATTACCCTTACGTCTACCTATGGACTGTAAGTACCTTCTTAAACTATTTTGATATTCAACCTTGTTAGAGATTTCGTAGATGGGGATCTGTCTGGATCCATAAAAGAGCATTTCATGAAATTCGTCGAGTTGAATGGAAAGTAAGTAGGCTGTATTTTACTTGTATAATGGTATCTTATCATGTGCATAACTTAGCAAATTAAGTTTCCATTCCGAGGATTTTTAGGAACACCTTGCTATTTTGCGGATATGTATTGACTTAGATACTAGAAAATTTAAGACGAAATATGGTGAGTGCAATCGAATATATAATAGGGGCATAATGGGTTGTTGAAGCAAAACCTGCATAGAGATAACCGATTACAAGTACACTATGGACTATGAGGTCCCCTCGACTACGTATACAATATAAGCTATAAGGTCCCATCAATTACATGTACAATATGGACTTTGAGGTCGCGTCTTTAAAATAGAGACATTTGAACACCTTTTGGACATTTTTACCAGAAAAGGATTAAGATGTTAGCAACGTTTGGAAAAAAAATTCGTAGAGCGTGTTCCAATAAAAAGGAGGCTACATAAGAAATAATCGTAAAGCCTTTGAGAAAATACACGAACGTCCTTATACGAGTCCTTAGAGCTCTTATTTAAAGGAAAACGAACTGCTTGTGGCAAACCGATAATATTAAATAAAAAATACGTAGAAAATTCTGTCTTCACCAAAGTGGTGAATTTTCGCACTTTTTAAGTGATAATTTATCGATTTAGTATTTGCGAACCCCATCCACAGGGTGTCGCTGTATTTATGAGCTCTTCACCAGTAAAAGCAGTTAGAGTTCAAATTTATGACGTTGTCTGGGTTCCTCTTTACTTAGTCTTTGGCTTCACCTATTAAAATAGATTTTCCAGATTTTCTTCGCTGGTTACTCTAGTTATTTAAAAAGACCGATATCGTAGGTACTTTTAAAGAACATATAACTCCCTTTATTCTAATGTTTGATTGATGGGTGTGATTTGGGTTGGAGAGTATACAGCTTAGCCTTACTTCAGATGTGCATCTCTCAAAAGACTGCTAGCTCAGCTTTGCTTGGTCATTTTCACCTCCTTCTGAGGTAAATTGGAAACAAAAAACAATAGCCAATAACATCAAAAAATATATATTATAATCGTTTATTGCACTTTCAGAAGGTAGAATATGTTTTTGGTCGCGTGTTGTTTCCCTAATTCCACATAATAAAGTAATTTCAGTCAGAATACGGGAAAGTAATACCCTGCTAACATTCCCTCCATTGTGCTTGCCGTAAATGCTCACAGCTTCTTTTTGAAGTAATTAAAAACTGTAGATCGAAACTTGACTCCATTTTGGTTATGTAACAAGATTACACTCTTTCGAATGTGAATCTAAGTTAAGATAATTGTTAGAAAGTTTGGATTTAATTTGGTGTATAGAATTGGCGGGGTCTGTGAACAATTTGCACGATGCCTCCCACTCTAAAGTATTTTTCTGAAGCTCTTTTTGGCATTTGTCGTCAGAGATCTACTCAAACAGAAAACAATCTCGTAAGAAATTCATCAAGTTTGTTCCAGTAAACAGGATGCTAGAAATGTAATTACTTTTAAACATTTGACTCCATGTATTTACAAAAAAAAAAAAAAATTTCTCACTGTCTCTGTAACTCTACAGGTTAACATCAGGACGATTCTGTCGAATAATTAATTTTTTTTTTTGTTCGTTGCTTTTTTGTATAATCATCCTTTGCATTAATGTCTCCTAGAGAAAAGATTTGTTATTTTCGAAAATTCTTGGGCTAGTTTCACACTAATTTGGACTTTTTGTTGGTCAGTGTTGCAGACATACATTCATTAAATTTCCAGGTTTATGCAATCTTTATTATCCATTGCAATTTGGAAAGACAGTGATTTGTGATTTGTATTGGCCCACCTTTTCTTTAACATATTTATGTGTCTGCTACCATACGATGTTATTTTTTTTTTTTTATTAATTCATACTAATCGTAAAAAAATACAAATTTAACAGAGTTCGGATCATTTTCAAGTAGTATGTCAAGCACGTAAGTTTACAGCAAGCAAAAAATAAACTAGGGCTACAAGCTGCTCCCCGAATGTCACCATGCTTATCTCAACAAGCATGCAACACAGCGGAAGCAAAATTATTCATTTCAAGCGCGACATAAAAACACCTCATCATCGATAAATTTCTCGAGTGGCACCAAGTCATAAAATGTAGAGGTCGAGTTATTCAGAATACTTTTGAAAGTAATGGAACCTGTTAATAGGGACGTATCCAGTACTGTATTCAGTTTTATAGCTTAAACCGGCATCAAGTACCACAGGAAAAATTCAGTATCAACGTTACCGCGTTTCTTTAATGTTAAATGTATAACACTCTTGTTTTGCCTTTTTTAACATGTCTGAAACTTTTTAGGCGTTCTGATTGGACAGAGATCAAGAAAGGAGAACTGATTTGTTGCATAGCGAGTTTGCATACATCTGCCATTGTGCAAGGAAAAAGGCTTGATAGTTTCCTTTCGTGCCATGTTAAACAAAAATGTAGTGTACAGGAGAAAGGAATTTCTTACTTGTATATTTTATTCCCCAACCAGCAGACTGGCTCTCTGACTTTAAAATAATTAGTGACCCGATACCTACATGCTAGAATCTGTCTTAAACCCCATCGTTAAGAACTGACGAATCTCCCAGCTCCTATCGTATACAAGCTGCCAGTTAATCGCTTGATATAGTAACACAAAAGTTGGAATACGGCGAGTGAAGAAAAAACAAAGTTTCCGTTCATTTCCGCCTAACAAAATGTCTATCTTGAGGCACTAAGAAGAACAGACACAAATATACAACGGCATACATTAGAAAGACTTACACACAAACAATGAGTCACAGTCGTAAAAGAAGTATTTACATTTTGGTACAAAGAATACAAATTATCCAAAATAACGAAAAGGTCCAAACTAAGGTAAAAAAAAAATAAAAAATAAAAAAAAAAATTCATGTCTCAAAAGGAGAACTTAGCAACCATTTAGACGGTGAACAAAGAAAACTTGTTCGGGTGTACACTAGAGGCACGTTAGCGCCCTACTACTTCGCGTAACCTGTTTACCTACGTGAACTTGGATCCCAATTGTTACTTCAGGGTCAGTACCCACGAATTTTTTGTCCCAACAAGTTTTAGTGTAGTTTTACTCTTTTTATGGAGGTAATCCTTGGTTTAGATTTAGATATTCATGGCACTGATTTAAAAGCAATAGTTTCTTTATTACAACGTGAATAATGTGATGTGATTTTCTGTGTGCATTTTGGCGAAAATGCTCAGTGAGTAATCATGCACTGATGTTGACCATGAAGTGAAATCTTTGACCCATGGCACGTTGCTTTCTTTACAGTCCAGCTTCTGAAAAAATGCCAGTTAATCTATAACAAGAACTTCACAGTGAGTCTATCTTTGAATATACTTCAGAGTAGTATATGATTTATTAGGATTTGGACACACTGGAAAGTTCTGTTCTGAAAACCTATGTAAGAGATATTGAAACTAAAGCTCTCCGCTGAAGCCAAATTCTCCATGTATCCAGCATCTCTCGTTGGCCACGTTCATCACCAGTCCGTCCGTAGTTTGCCTCAATGACTATCTAAGTAAAGGAACTCAGCATTCTCGGGCTGGTTAGAAATGGTTGATAAGTTTTGTGTTGACTTTGTTTCTGATATAGCTTTTGTGATTATTCACTCTTTTCCTAAAGTCATTTGTTTCGCAAACATAGTTAATGGGACCAATCTTCCACGTCAGAGAACAAATGCCGCTTTGCACTTAGCACAGTTCGAGAAGCTGAGTCAAGCCTGAAAGTTCATTAAGTAATTTTGAAAATCCCTCTGATCCCATCCCTTTTTTTTATAGCTACAACTCATTTCTGTTTTCTTTTTTGAGTATTAAAACTGAAACATTTATAATGTAAATCATGTTGGTTCATAATTAATTTTATGTCAGTGATGCTGTCGATCAGATGAATTATAATTCCTATCTTAAGCATAGTATATATTATTTCAAATATCTTTCTACCATCTGTGATCCTATTCTGACAGTTCCACCGAAGACAAGTTTAATACATTTTTAGTGATAAGTTTGTTGAAAGCTGAATTTTTTGCTAAGTTGAATGTTCCATTTCTTCTTGTCACGATTAGGAGAATATACAGAAATATCATATATTTATTTTGCGCGATTGCTAGATAGTTTCGTTATGAATGTCTGGAGAAAAAAATATATAACATGTTTTTGTATTCTTTTGTTCTGATCACATTTGCTTTTGTTTTCTTCTTCTGAATTTCTTTCTGAGACAGGCCATTTCTTCGGCAAGGTATATATCCAAATTGTATTTAAAATAACAGCCAACAACTCTAATTCAATCCATTAGCCTCAAAGGAAGGTAGTCCCGTTTAGTAAAATTAAAATGTTTATTTTATTGCGCAAGTCTGAATATTGCACAAATCAAATGTTGGAGAAATCAATGTAACACATATTTCAACATAATTGAATCCTACCGATTCTCGTGACTGAAAGCCCATTCACCTACGTGGCCTTCTGCCTTCTTATGAAGTTTGCACTGTAATTAATTGGAATGTTATAACAGTTGCTGTTCGCTGCTTGAGGCTTAAAAATAAAGAGATATATAATTACTTCCCAGCAGGTGAATAGGTAAGCATGAAAGAGTATCTAGTTGTAGATTATATTTTATGCGTGCAGTTGTAAAGCAAATTGTAACAGATTAAACCATGCTTGATTGTGATTTTTCTTCAACGCACTCAGAATCATGGTCGATTTTTCTCTTTTTCTTGGCAAGTCAAGAAACTAGAAAACAACACCTCCCATTCCTTTCTGTAAATAAATTTGCTATACTGGTCAAATCTTAATCTTTCTCTTTATCTTCTTTTGAGAAAAAAATAAAACGTATCTCACTGTAGCTAAGTAAACTCTTTGGAAAATGTTGCAAACAAGTCATTATAATCGACTTGATTAAGTAGGTAACTGTGGAATCACTTGTATCTATTACAGCTTAGTCTTACCGTACCAATATACTTTAGATGAAGCAAGCATGCTCAGAAGTGCTCTGAAAATAGATTTTAAATTATGGCCACGTGACCTTACGGTATGGTCCTGAGTATGGCATGCGCCATGCGTTGTCCATTCACAACTGCTGTTTTTAGTGAGCTAGGATAGTTTTCTTCATGATTATTGATTGGAAAGTTATGGCAAAATTAATATAAGAATAGAAGGCATACATGCTTGATTACGCTAAAAGTAGACACACCGCCTCTAGGATAACAAACAGCATGGGCACGAGCCCAAACATTGCAATAAGAACTTAATGTTCTGAAACCAATCAGAACTTTTATGCTCTTTCATTTGATGTGCTTTGACGTTTTTAATGAGTGATGTAACTGATAGTCCCAAAAGCTGAAAAGAATAATTAATCATACAAAACGTCTAAAAACGCACTCAGGAGAACCTCATACATCAATAGGTGGAACTGTGAGGGAGCTCACGTGGGGACCATTACAACTTCATTTTTGATGGTGAAATGAATTGTACCGGGAAATCCTATTAGAAAAATACTATTATGCACAGACGATACTATTGAATTTAAGTTTTATAACATCAATTTTAGATAATTAATCTGAGGAATTCAAAGTGATAGATAATGCCCACACCTTGTATACAACTCTAGATGAAAGTGATTAAGTTAAAGGCCGAGATAACCTTTAGCATAAATCATCCCCTGGCTAAAATATAGTTTTGTGAATTTGCACAAAGGTGAAACGTTACACCCTTTCTCTTGGAATGCAGAACAACATCCAGTCTAACGATATATCACTATTTCGAAACAGGGATGTTGCAAAACCTATCAGGCATTGTCTAATGCATCTAGTGTTAAGTACAAGAACTTTCGGTTTGTTTACTGACGAAACAGATCTCTTTAATCATAAGCCGAGTTGATAATCTCCACTTAAGCTGCTTTTCAACCACGCGCCAGTCAAGAGATTATAAAAAAGCAAGCTCTTGACGTTAAGCAATTTAAAGCCGATAAGAATGAGATGGATCAAAATTTCAGGAATGTTCATCTCACTGATGTTTAAACTATTTTCCACATCATAGTGGAACAAAGAAGTAAGAAACTAAATTAAAATATGTTGAAAGCAAACACTTTTTAAAAAACAATGATTTTATCAACCCATTGTTATTGTTGAACGATTAGATACGATTAAAACTAACAAGCGGTACCTAGTCTTATCTGCGTCTCTTTCAGAGTCAAAAGGTCGTCATCTTAAGGGATTTTTATTTCCTTGCAAGACAACAATAAATGTAGTTAACAAACCGAAAGAAGAGTTATCTTCCGTTAAAGGATGTAACTGTTGAGCAGTTACATTTTATTATTTAAAAAACACGTGCTTTCAATACGAGAACCACACGCATGAATGTTCTGGTTAGGAGTCCAAGATCTTACCACGATTACTCGCTTATAAGTCGAGGCCAACTGCAAACTGCACAGACCCAGCTCTGCCGTCGCGTAGTGCGCCGGCTGATTTGGGTCTGTAGAACAAATAGGACAGACTCTGATTTGCAAACGCGTTATGCTACGGCAGATGAGGATCTTTGTTGTTTTCAGTTTGCTCGATTTGTACGCGAGTACATAAGGTAACTATTGTGCAGGCTTTCTACTTAGATTTTCTAATACAGAAAACGTTGCTTATAAGGATATCGCACACAACGATGTTTATGTCCGGTTATGTTCCACTTTGTTCCAAAATGTCGGATATACCACACGAGACGTCAGTTATAACGATGCATATCGACCAGATACCTTACGATCTTTTGTAAAATGTATGTTATATCTTTTATAACATTATTCGAATATAGAAACATATTTTTCGTGATTCCTTAGGTATCGCTATCCATGGAATACCCTGTACTTTGCATCGGCATAATTTTCTTCATCTCAATTTCAGGAATGTTCATCTCATTGATGTTGGATGATTTGTTGAGTGCATTTAATCGCTTTAATTTCAAAGCCTCTGAGTGATAAGCTGTTGATTTTAAGGGCCCGGATAGAGCAGATTAAGATTTCTGAGCCTACCAGTAGCTCGTAAGATTGAAACGTTTCGCAAGTTTCTTGATGTTTAGACAAAGAGAGTACTTAACCCCTAATTCCCCATTCCCGCGGATGGAACGGCATTTGGTCGTATTTTAACCCTATTGTTTGCAAGGTAATGACGATCAGACGGCCTCTCCATATTAATTATACAGTGCCCAACTACAAACCATGCTCCCTGAGTTTTCATTGCTTAAAGTCAAATATTTTATTGACCTGACTGTAGATAGACCAGTCAAATTTTCACAATAAATTTGCGACCATCTGGTATTTGTTTCCTACACGTAATCACGCACTCTCTCATCACCGTGTGTGCGAGAAATATTCTACCAACTGTTTCAGTATAGATCTTGACCTTGCATCTGCACAAAATCAAACTGTTACGATGTGATTGGATCGCCCCATGCATTTCACTTTTTGGATGAAATCTGTGGTTGATATGAACATGTATTACAATATCGCTTGAGCACTTAAACCATTTGGCATGCCTAAGCGAATCGAGGACGTCGAAAGTTCATCTAAAACAAATTTATTTTCCCCTGTCTTTCTTCTTCCTACCTGCAAGTACAAAAGACGTTCTCATTATATGTGGTACCTCTCGATGTACCGCACACGTTACTAGAGTAATGAGAAGACCTGATGATCTTAATTTGTTTTAGCTAAATGGAGCTTTTTGTCAGCAATATCTACTGAAAAGTCATAGTGTGCAACTTGTGATCTTGATGACAAGATTTGAGCCTTCTGCATCGAATGACAGCACATGTTATATTGAAAGAAACAATTTTTAAAAAGTCAGGGATGAATGCAGTGGAGATGCAAGTATTATAGCAGATATAGAAAAAGGCTCTAGCGTTGTGTGTGTGTGTGTGTGTGTGTGTGTGTGTGTGTTTATTCATTATTTTGCTGTTGTTCGTATTTGACAATATTTTTAACTTTTCAACTGCATACACAAACAATACAAAGAAAGTTAACCTAAGTTTTCGCCATCACGCTAAGGACTTCGTTAGCAGACTGATTTAATCTCTACTGGCTCAACATCGCTCGATGGAATGGTGGGAGATGTTAACAGATTGTCCCAGATATGCGGCAGGTTGTAACGGCTCCTGTCCCTGTTCAAATATAAATAATATTACTACACAGTTAAGCTTTCACCAAATTATTTTGCTGTTGATTGCGAAAGTCGGAAACAGTTGATGCCTGTACGAAAAGTCCAAGGAATATTGTCACTTAATCGCGTCAAAATTATTAATATTCGTCAATATAGTGGACGTAATTAATCTCATTCTGTATGTAGGATTACTGTACAAATTGCATCAGTACACTTGAGCAAAACATCAATGATCTCGCACAATCCAGTCAATTAACCTTTTCCTACAGCAAGGTTTATTATTATTATTATTATTATTATTATTTATATTGGCTAGTTATGCGTCAATCGTGTGTGGTACTGTACGTGTATATCATGCGTTTCGTGTATCTTATCTATATTAAATGTTTTACATTAATTGCAATTCATCAATCATTACAATTATCATTGTAACAAAATACCATACAATCTTAAGTTACCCAGATACATTTCCCAGCAAACATTAGATCTATTTTATAATACTAAATTAGGCCTATGGTGATATAGGCATATGCACGACGTCTCCTACAGTACCATGAAAATTTACCGATTATGCGAACATGTCAACGTGAATCTACGGAAATATTCTTTAGGTTCGACTTGAACGGCGTTCATGTACTATGGAGTTTGGAAGCCCTTTGAATTCCATGTCGGAGTGCGAAAGAGACATTAGATTTTAGCTGAGTAATTAAGACGTGAAATAGAAGAAAAAGGATTTAAGGAAGTTGATTCTTAATGCAATAAAGAGCCTAGAATAAGGGGTTAGTGATGTCTGAAATATAGGAAGAAGGAATCGTTTATCACTAAGTAAATGTATCAAGTTCCTATAATTCGTTGCTCCGAAATCAAGCAGCAAGTTCGGTGACAGTGGTTAGCGTGCCGCTTTCACGACTCGTGCGGGTGCGAATCCTTCCATTGATCAGCTCTAGCCGGCTGCTGCTGTGTCAACAGGCAAAGCAGTTCACTTCCCTCGGCACTTGATAACCTTTATGCGTTGCAAACTCCGTAAAAATCAATTTTACAAGGAAGAGATGTCATTATTGTAACCAGTGTTTAGAAATAAATCATAACCCAACCATGGGCGCCCGCAGCATCGGTTAAGGGGGTTCACGTGACCCCCTCCCAAAATCATACTGCAAATATATAT